>CAUYRT010103813.1:0-47098 GCA_963574885.1 Lepilemur ruficaudatus
TACAGGCATGCACCACCATGCCCGGCTAATTTTTTTGTATATATTTTTAGTTGGCCAATTAATTTCTTTCTATTTTTAGTAGAGACGGGGTCTCACTCTTGCTCAGGCTGGTTTTGAACTCCTGACCTTGAGGGATCCACCCGCCTCGGCCTCCCACCTGTCAAGTTTCTTAAATACTAGAAAGGAAAACAGACTAAGGAATTTCTTTTCAGAAATGATAGAACAAGACCAAGTGATTGTCAGGGTGACTATATCCAGCAAGGAAAGAAAGGAGAGAAGCTCAAAAGGCCCCTTCTAGGCCAAAGACTCTCTGAAGGAAAAAGGGAGGAGAAATGATTAACTTTGGAGTGAGTACCACATATTAGAACCTTATTGTCCAATACAGTAGCCACTACCCATGTGGCTACTGAGCACTTGGAATAGTGCTACTGCCACATATTGGAGTCAGTGAATTCCTAAAATTAATTTTACCTGTTTCTTTTCACTTTTTATATATATCCATGAGAGGCTGGTCGTGGTGGCTCATGCCTGTAATCTTAGCACTCCGGGATGCCAAGACAGGAGCATTGCTTGAGCTTAGGAGTTTGAGACCAGCCTGAGCAAAAGCAAGATCCCGTTTCTACTAAAAATAGAAAAAATTAGTTGGGAGTGGTGGGGTGTGCACCTGTAACCTCATCTACTCAGGAGGCTGAGGCAGGAGGATCCAGTTTGAGGCTGCTGTGAACTAGGCTGACACTATGGTACTCTAGCCCGGATGACAGAATGAGACTCTGTCCCAAAAATTAAAAAAATTTTAAAAATCCATGAGAAATTTTTTCTTCTTTCTCTCTCTTTTTTCTCTCTTCCTTTCCTTTTATTTTTTTTTTTGAGAGTCTCTTTTCTATATATTTTTAGTTGGCCAATTAATTTCTTTCTATTTTTAGTAGAGATGGGGAGGCTGATTTCTAACTCCTGACCTTGAGCAAGCTGCCTGCCTCCCAGAGTGCTAAGATTACAGGTGTAAGCCACCACACCTGGCCTAAATTATATATATATATATATATATATATATATATATATATTTAGTTGTCCAGCTAGTTTCTTTCTTTTTTTTTAGTAGAGATGGGGTCTCGCTCTTGCTCAGGCTGGTCTTGAACTCCTGAGCTCAAATGATCTGCCCACTTCGGCCTCCCCGAGTGCTAGGATTACAGGTGTGAGCCACCATGCCCGGCCTTTTTTTTTTTTTTAAAGAGACAAGGTCTAGCTACGTTCCCCAGGCTGGCCTCCAACTCCTGGGCTCAAGTGACTGAGGAGCTGGGACTATAGGTGTGTACCACTGTGCTCAGCTATGAGAAAAATTTTAAATTACATATGTGGCTCATATTATATATTTCTCTTAGCGCTGGCTAGAGTTTTTATCCAATTTAATTCTCAAATAGAATTCCTTCTAGGTCTTTTAATTTTAAGGGAGAAAAGACAGAAAGAAAAATATTGTATACCAGACACTGTACTAGTTGCTTTACATTTACCTCACTTAACCAATGTAGCTGATGAAGAAACAGAGGCTAAGAAAATAAGCACCTGTCTAAGGTCACAGAGGTAGTCAGTCACACAGCTGGTCTAATTCTATGCCTTTTCCTACACTACGGTGCCTTCCTTGCACAAAGAGAAAGAAGGGCTAAGAACTTAATCAACATATCCTCAGCACTGACACAAAGCCCTTTCATCCATCTCTCTATCCAACCCCCTCCTCTCTGTAGTGTTAGCCCAAGGATTATGTGGTTGTAGCTTAACTTACCAGGGCCTCTCTTATCCCAGCCACAGATCATGGTGCCCATGGACAGCCCCATGCCTTTATACTGATACACCATGTTGGCAAGCAGCTTGGAGGCCGCTGCTACCGAGATGCGTTCCTTGTTTCGAAGCTCGTAGATTCGGCATTGCCGAGCCAACAGCCGCTCCCAGAAGCTGCAATCTGCTGCACCCCCAGCCATGGTGCCCAGCAGGTAAGGGTTGATCTCTATCACCTTCTTCACCGTCTGGGAGGCAATGTAAGCACCTGCTGTAGCCCTGGAGTCGGCGGCAACTATGACTCCGTGGCGGAACTGTTAAGATTAGAGGAAAACACAAAACAGGCCACATCAGACCACAAAAACACTGATATTTCTTTTTGCACCAGTGCAACCCAGCACCTCTTTCTCTGTCCTTTTATACTTCACAGAATACTTTCCCACGTATTAACGTCACTTGAGATTCACCTCAATCCCTTGACATGGGTACAACTAGTACTAAATTTATTTTACAGATGACGAAACAGGTTCAGTGAGAGCGAATTGCCCAAGATCTAGAGCTAGTTATTGCAGAGCTGGGCCAGGAGCCCCAATTGTCTGACTTTTAGTACAACCCCAAGTACATACAGTGCTCACCAAGCATTCCTCCCCATGCCACAAAACTTCAGTTTACCCTTGCCTAGGGGGGGCCGCCCAGTTAACCTTCCCTCTGCCAAGGTTCATTGTTACGACCTCTCTCCTTTCCCTGCTGGAAGCTCCTGGACAGGAACAACCTGGGGTCACCAAGCTGACTTGGGTTCCTTTCCCCACTTGCGCCCATCCCCACCGCCCCCCTCTCCGGCCAGAGCGAGGACCGAGGCCTCCCGGGGTAATGAGACAGCGAAACCGCTAGGGTTCGGACGAGGGGAGACTGAGCCTCTGCCTGGGCTTGGTGGCTACGACCACCGTCGACTCCGGTCCGGCTGGGAGATCAGGAAAGGCGCCTGTGTTTGTACCGCAGGATCCGCACCTTGAAGGCCAGAGTGGTGGTTCCATGAAGCATTTCGATTCCCGGCTCCTCTGGGATGCCCCAGCTGGGCGCGACCAGACTCAGCCCATCACTGGGACTCCCTGGGCCCAGATCCAGCAGATCTGCACGACCCCCGAGTCCGAAAAACCCGCGCTGGTTCACCGGTAGCGGCCTCTCCAACACGCTGGCCAGCGCCATGTCTACTGAGGGCAAACGGAACTAACTCCGAGAACACCTAGTAAAGATAGGCCGGGCAACACCCCGCCCTTACAGCTTCACTTCCTATTAAATCTATGCCAAGGAGGAGTCATTTTGACTCCTGGCAACCACGCCTCCAAAAACAAGAGCCAGACGCAAGAAACCATTTTCACCGAGAAAAAAAAATAAAATAAATGGCTTCACTACTCTTAAATTCTAAAAGAATGTAGCTGCCATCTTGACTTTGGTCTTGCAAGCAGTACCGTCTCAGATTAACCTCAAATTCATAGGAAGCGATTGGAAACGCCCATGTTGCGTGAGGGAAGTGGGTTCGGCCATCTTTGAGAAGGGCGTGACTGGTTGAAAATCGTTTCTAAACGTTTAGTGGTAAGTTGTCCCCGCCCATCCTGGTTTCCGAGCAACACGTTACATCTCTACTGCCTTAGCACCCTGTTAACGCGCCTGAGGTTGCCATTTTGTTTAAGGGCACCCTCTAAGTTTGGGTAAACTGATGGTCTATTCTGAGGCAATTTCCCTATGATATTAGTTAAACCACAGTAATGTGTGGTGAAAAGTGCAACAAACTAAAGTGCTGTATCTTTTGTTAGTTGCCACACCACAACCGTTCTTTAACGAACCAATTTTTAAGATTCGATATTCATTCTCTTTTCTCCCACCGCCTGGTGGAAATTATAATAAGTAATGAATTGCCTAAAAGGCAGATAGAAAAATAAAGAAGGAAAAACAAAGGACCCAGTTAATTCACAAACTGGATTCTGAATTCAATGCCTGAATAATCGAGTCAATAGTAATTTACCAGCTCAGAGCCTGGAGGAGAGTTGAGGCTCCATAAAGATGTACCACAAGATTCTCTAACTTCAACTTTCTAAGACAATGCTCTTTATTCAGGAATGTGCTATATTTCATTGCCTCGTCTTCCCTCCGTCATTTTTTAACTCTTTTGGGAACTATAACAAGCTAGGAAGTGGGCATATGTATGAAATGTTGCCTCCTGCTTTATGGTTCTATGAAGTCAGCGTCTGGCCTTCGTTGTTGGATTCCAGCGGCAACATCTATCAACATCAGAATTACACTTTCCTGAGATGCCCCACTCAGCCCCTCCTCTCCCTCAGCAGACTCTGCATCACTGTATGTTTAATGCTGAAATTTGACAACCCTTTCCAAGCCCAATCATCAGAATGTAATGAAGCAGGAGATCTTTATCTGTGTCTCACACTTGGATGGTGTGGAAATGCAGAGCTCCTCTGTTTACTGAGCATGTATGATTTTGCATTCACCCCTGCAATGCAACTAGTCCTCCTTCTGACTTTTAGTGGTTCTTTTACTCTGCACTGATAGCATTTGTGCCTCCTTAAGGCACTTTCACATTTTACCTGGTTAGAAGAGTACATTTATCTCCTACTGGATTGTGAGCTTTTAAAGACAGATATTTCTCTACTGTTCATCTCTGTGGCTACTGCATGCTTAATACATGTCTGCCAAATGAACATGAAAGAATGACAACAATGTTCTTTCAGGCACAGAGGCTTAAAGCCCTGGATCATCTTTGGCACTCTTCTTTTCCTCCACATCCTTTGGGTTGCCAGGTTCTGTTGATTCTTCCTCTGCAATGTTTCTCACATTCTTTTTCATTGCAACTGATACCACCTTTGGCTTCTTATTTCCTCATACTTGAATGGCTAAAATATTCTTGTAACTGATTTTCTGGGCCTAAACTATGACTCTAATTCATTATACACAGCATCAGATTGATTATCCTAAAGTACCATTTTATTTTATTTTATTTATTTATTTATTTATTTTGAGACAGAGTCTCACTCCGTTGCCCGGGCTAGAGTGCCGTGGCATCAGCCTAGCTCTCACAGCAACCTCGAACTCCTGGGCTCAAGTGATCCTTCTGCCTCAGCCTCCCGAGTAGCTGGGACTACAGGCATGCGCCACCATGCCTGGCTAATAAAGTACCATTTTAACGTTAACACTTACCAGCCTAGAAATGTTCTTTAAAGTTCAAGCTACTCAGCATGGCATTCAAGGCCTTCCATGATCCATTCCCAACCTACCTGAATTAGTTCTTTGTTCCAGGATCCCTACTGTTGGAGACCTCACAAAGGAGAAGTACAGAAGATAAGTGCTGTAGTTCAGAGGTTGGGTAGGAGATCTGTGTAGACTGGGAAGAGGTTGAGGGTCCAGGATGGCTTTGTCAAGGAAGTCTGGACTCATTTCTCTAACACTTGGGTCCCATTGCTCCTCAAACCCACAGCCTCTCCTTTCTCAGCCCATACTTAGGAAGGATTTTCACAGTAGGCGGTACTTAAGCGAGACTTTGTGGGATAAGATTCAAATAGGTGAAAGGAAGGTGGGAGATATGTTAGAAATAGAATGAAAAGAGGTTGTGATGGATGGATTTGGATTCGACTATAGCAGGCCTTAAATACCAGCTTGAGGCAGAAGAGGTAGTTCTGATTTTACCTTGTAGCCCTTCAAGGTTTCTTAGCAAAAGAGACAGAGGATTTGAGTGATGCCTTAAGAAAACATGTCCATAGGGAGGATGAGATTAAGGTGGAAGACTGGAGGGTGGCCAATTAGGAGGACATTCAACTGTCCAGACCTGACTTAATAATGGCCTGACCTAGAGAGGTGGCAGTCCATTTCTATACAGAATCTAAGACCTAGTCTTTAGGAAGAGGACATACTCTTTTATCTTCAGTAATATTTCCAGGTAGTCTTACACAAAGGAAGGGAGAAGGGCTGGTTGGACCTTAGCATGCCCCTCTTGTTTCTCCAGTCCTCCTGTGACATGTTTACACTTGCCCTTGCTACTGAGATCTCAGGAAACTATGATGGCACAGCCCCACCCTCATGATGTCTGTAGGATCCAGGCTCTTTCCTTTGTATGTGGGTCTATTAAGGGCCAGCTGTCAGAGTCCTCCAACCCCACCCCTAGACCACTCCTGGTTGGTGTAAGACTTAGACTCTATGTTATGGGCTCAAGGTCAGTTGTTTCTCCAGCCCTGGAACTATTAATATTAACACAAACAGCTCTCTTGCCGTTGTTAACCACTGGGCAGAAGAGAGACTGGAAGAGAGAGGGCCACTAGATCCTTTCAGCTACATCCTCAGGACTTTAATAAGTCAAGGAAGCTGTGCTGCCAGAGAACTGTCAGGGAAGCCATCTCTGTATGCAGATAGAGGACATATTTATCCACAAAGCAGAGGAGAAAGAGTGCTCCAGATTGTAGTTTCCCTTGCTCAGTAATCCGCCTTTCTGGAAGGTATCTGAGCCTCTTTCTGCTTTCCCCCATACAAAACTCTCTTGCTCTTTTCTCTTTTGTCCTTGCCTCAGTGCATTTTTCTTTCCCTGTCTTGCCCATAAGTTGAAAGTCTGAGCTGAGCCTCAGAATTTCCTTCTCCTACACCTCTGAGAGTCTCCTGCCCTGGAGGGTTTGCAGCACTCTATTCTATTACTGTGGAGCACCCTCAGGCCAGGGAAGGGCCTTCTCTGTCTTTGAATGCCCAGTGCCCTGCATAGGAAACACAAGGGAACCCAGCCCTGCTCCTTTCACTGTGCCTGCTTTCCTTTGAGCTGCCCCAAGCCCCACCCCACTCCAGAGAGCTGGAAGATGACAGACAGGAGACTCTCTGGATGACTCTCAGATGCATCATGGGTGACAGAAAGTGAAGCTCTGACTGATGGGCCAGCGTCTTCCCGGTGCTGGGGACTCCCCTGGTCCCATCCTGTCCCCCCCTCAGCAGTTCTCTGAGGAGAGGGGGCTGCTCCATCAGCCAATCCCAAGGCCTGGTTTGGGGTTGGCAGAAATGAAACATCACCTCACATGACGTCCTCACTGGTTCTGGCTGCAGCCCAGCTTCTCCATAGCGTCCCTCTCCCCAACCTGACCCCAGCACACAAATCTCTGCCTTGCTTCTTCCAACCTGCACTTAGCCCCGGCGATGGCGCTGCAGGATGTGTGCAAATGGCAAGCGTCTGACACCCAGAGACCATCACCTCACCTGCCCCAGTCTGGTGGCTGGGCTGTGCCCCGGGGCTGTGACCCTCAAGCCTTCCTGCAGACCCATGGCCCCCGGCTGGCCCACGGCACCACCACCCTGGCCTTCCGCTTCCGTCACGGAGTCATAGCAGCGGCCGACACACGTTCCTCCTGTGGCAGCTACGTGGCATGTCCAGCCTCATGCAAGGTCATCCCCGTGCACCGGCACCTCCTGGGTACCACCTCTGGCACCTCTGCCGACTGTGCCACATGGTATCGGGTGCTACAGCGGGAACTCCGGCTTCGGGCACTGAGGGAGGGTCAGCTGCCCAGCGTGGCCAGCGCGGCCAAGCTCTTGTCAGCCATGATGTCCCGCTACCGGGGACTGGATCTGTGTGTGGCCACTGCCCTGTGCGGCTGGGACTGCTCTGGTCCTGCCCTCTTCTATGTCTACAGTGATGGCACCCGCCTGCAGGGGGACATCTTCTCCGTGGGCTCTGGATCTCCCTATGCCTACGGCGTGCTAGACCGTGGCTACCGCTATGACATGACCACCCAGGAAGCCTATGCCCTGGCTCGATGCGCTGTGGCCCATGCTACCCACCGCGATGCCTATTCAGGGGGTTCTGTAGACCTTTTCCACGTGCGGGAGAGTGGATGGGAGTATGTGTCATGCAACGATGCCTGTGTGCTGTACACGGAGCTGCAGAAGCTCCGGGAGCCAGAGCCAGAGCCAGAGGAGGAGACCAGCCAGGCCCATCCTGAGCCTGCCACTACCCACAGAGCTGGGGAAGATGGAGAACTCTCTGGGAGAGCTGGGGAGGTGACACCAGGAGACTCCAGGATGCCAGCAGGGACTGAAATGCTGTGAGAAGCAGCAGGACTTGAGGGGATCCAGGCCCAGGGAGTGGGTGGGAGAGGGACAGCAGGGGCGGGTCCCGCTGGGAGCAGCCGCACAGCATCTGTCTCCAGCCCTGACAAGTTGCCGGCTTCATTTGTTCCAAGTCTCCATCCTTTCTGCCTCCCAGAGCTATTGATGGCTCTTTGTTGACACCCGATGGGTTGGGCCAGCCTCCTTCTGGGCACCATGTCCGTCTTCCAGCAAACACTTGCAGTGTGCCTGCTGCATGCCAGATGCCGCGCTAGGTGCTAGACCCTCTTTTCTTGCCATCTTCTTTTCTGCTTTTTTCCATCCCATCCCCAGTCTCTCTTAGTTTTGGTCCTTTATCACAGTGTCTCTTTCCCCGGGTGGCTTTCTCACATTGGTGAGGTGGGGCGGTGGGGAGGGGAGCGGCCCCTCTCAGGATGAGGAGGGAGTGGTGGCCCTGCCCAGTACAGTGATGGACGCCTCTTGGTATGGTGGGCTTGTCTCATCTGCCCTCCTCCGCCTTGACCGTAATAATGAGAGTGATTATTCCTTTGCAGACGGCAGTTCTCATGACAGCCCTTTGAGGTAAAAATGATCCTTCCTCACTTTATGGAAGGGGAATCAGGTTCAAAGGGTTATGTGACTTTCCCGGGTCACACAGTAAGTGGAGAGGAGGCTTAGACCCAGCCTTCCCTGCCAGGGCCTGCGCTATTCAGCACAGCTCCTTCCAGCCCCCTGCCCTGCCTTTGCACCTTCCCTGCAGGCTTCTGGGGAGAGATGTGGAGGGGGAGAGTAGCTAGGCCAAGCCCCTGCCTGGTAGCCAGGGGTGAGTGAACCCTGAGGGCCAGCAGGGGTGAGCTCAGGGTGGCCCCCAACGTTTGGCCTTATCTTCCAGGTACAGAGACAGTCCCCACAGCACACCCTGGCTCTTCTGCCCTCTGGGCCTGGGTTCCACTGCCAGCCATGCCGTCCTCCTTTCTTCCCTTGCCTTCTTTCCAGCCTCTCCTTCCTCAGGCTGCCTCTGGAGAAGGAAGAGTAGAGGGAAGTGGCTGTGCCAGGGGGAACAGTCTCCTGTCCCTTCTGTCCCCACTCCAGCTCCCCTGGAAGCCCTGACTTGGAGATCGAGGCTAGAAGCTCCAGGAGGGCCACTGCCCCCTCTCCCCAGGCCATGTAGGAGAGAAAAGACTAGGAGATGGGGCCTGAAGGAAGGTTACTGAAGCTTCTGTTCTCTCATCCCACATCCCAGTCCCAAGAATAACAGCCACTTGTCCTCCCTCCTGGAACCCTTTCTCCTAGCTCCAGCCTGGGCCCTGAGCTCTAACTCGGCACCCCAGGCTAAGAATTCCTCTAGCAGGAGCTGGCCAGAAAGGAGGAGGCCCCCAGACTCTGGCCCTGAGGGGATGACTGGGAAGGAGGAAGGAAAAGTCCTGGAAAGGGACAGCAGTGGGGACACAGTGTGGGGGGGGTGGATTGTGGTGAGAAAGGGGACCACAGAAAGGTGCCCAATACAAGAGGACTGACCTTCAAGCTGGAGACAAGGAATCTGGCTGGTGGCCTCCACAGCAACTCTCTTCACCCCTCGCCCACTCCCCAGACGTGGAACTCTGGGACCTGTGACCAGAGGTCAGCTATGTCCCCCTGGAGGAGCACATGTACAGGGGCAGCTTCTGCCCAGGGTTCCGGTGTTTGATTGGTGCAGGCATGAGAGGGTGTGTATTCGTCCCCACAGTTGTAGGTGGGTCTGGTGTCCAGGTGTAGTGTGATACAGGATGGGTGTGTGCACGTGCATGTGGCAGGTGATACAGTGCAGTTCTTGTGTGCAGAGACAGGAAACAGATTTACAGAAAAGAGCAACACCTGAATAAGGACAGCAGCCTCTTATGGGAAGAATGCCAGGCCTTGTCACTTCTTTTGGGGCTGTGATCCAGAGTAAAGAGGAGGTGGGGAGAGGACTCACCCCACCAGTTCTCCACTTACTTATCCTCCCAATCCTATCCTGAGGCTCTTGGGGAGGGAGGAGTGGCCCAGGGCCTGGGACTGCCACCTGAGCCCAGGCAGGGGCACTGGGAACTGCTGGCAGCTCCCTGCCCCTGAGATGCTCTGCACCCCTCCCCCTCCGCAACTGGAGAAGAAGGATTGAACCCAGACTGAGAGGGCAGACCTGGAGGGGAACCCCCCTTTGTCATCTTCCATCTCCTCTCCCCCTTTCCCCTCTCCCTTCTTTCCACAGTCCTGCCCATCTCCCTCCCTTGACAGCTTCTGCCTTCCAGAGGATGAGGTGTTCGAGGTGAGCCCATGGGTCTTGCTGACAAGCCTGTTGCCCTATGCCCCATTATTTTTCTCTACTTTTTTTTTCTTTCTCAACCACACTGGAATACATTTCTCTACGTTTTTAATGAGCTGAGGGAGGACCCCAGGAGGGTATTAGGGAGGGCTGGGCAGGCCAAGGTCAGCATCCCATTCTAATGCACTCCTCCCTGCCTAAGCATGGCCCGGATCATTTCCTCAGTCTCTCTAGTAATCCCTGAAGGTTTGATGCAGAATCAGGGTGAGACCAAAGGGGCAGAGATCTTGCCCTTCCTGCCCTGAGTCAGAAGACCTTGTCCCCTATGATGCCTTGCTTGGGATGCTGCCTTCTCCCAGTCTCCTGAGGCCTTGCACAGGCTCTTGGGCTGTTAGGGGTCCAGAGTTCCAGCCTTCAGAAGAGTAAGGCATGTGCTTTTTCCCCTACCACCTGGTTGCCCTCGTCAAGCAGGTGTGGAAGGTGTGACAGAGGCATATGCACATTGTAGCAGCTTCCCCCATTGCCAGCACCCCACACTTCCTAAGCCACCACTGGCTGTGTGCCTGTAGGAGCCCTGCCTGGAGCTAAGAGGCCTGGTCTCTTATGCTGGTTCCTAAGCAGATCCTTTCTCTGCATCAGGGAGTGGACATTGGGAGAAGCTGGAAGTTCCTGCTCAGCTCCTGCCACAGATAACTTTGATTCTGCCCCTCAACCTCTGCCTCCCTGGTCCCTCTCCTTCCTCCTTTGTGCTTCACAAAGACTAACACCGTGGACTTGGAGAGAGCTAAAAGAGGGGACTGCAGGCCCAGATTCAATGTGATCATCTCATCCTGGCTCACCCTTTTCCCAGTTGGCACTACAGGCCCCAGGAAAGGCTGGCTTGCCTACCTCTGCTGCCTACCACCCACATTATTTTCCTAGTCTGGAACCCCCTCTTCTTAGTCTGTCAACTCCCTCTCTCTTCTCAGTATCTCTCACCCTCTATTTCTCCTGCCCATCCACCCCTCTGGCCAGTCCCCACATCTTACTCTCCTTGGACAGCGTGAGACCAACAGGGAACCCAGAGAGTTGCTGGTGGGAGTGGGGCACAGAGTTGTCACCTTCTGACTCCTCACCTCCTCCTCTAGAGGGACTTGAAGTGGCTTTCCCCCAGGGAGGGGCTAGTCCCACCCTTCACAATGAAACCTGAGTGCAGAAACAGAAGCAGGGCTCCAGCTTTACAAAATAAAGTGTTTGTTTATTATGAAATTAGAGATGGAGGCCCCTCCCCCTCCTCCCTCTTTCCCCTTCCCCAGCTGCCTCCCCCTTTCCTTCCCTACTCCCCCTGGGGCCTGGGAAGCACACAAGACAATGCCCAGAGCTGGGATGCCCAGGGCGGCTGACAGCTGGGCAGAGCTCCAGGGAGGCGGCCACGTGGGAGGCTGGAGCTCTCGCCCTGGGAGGCGGCTGGCTCCCTCTCCCTGCTGGAGGCCAGTGGAGCCAGGATGAGGCCATGAGTGATGGATGGAACCATGCGGGCAGGTCTGTAAGGACAGGATTGCTGGTCAGAGGCAGTGAGTGGGGAGGGGCTTCGGCCATCCCAGGCCCCACAGTCTGGAGGCACTGACCTGGGGCAGAGAGCATCCCCTGCGGGAGGGTGGGCAGCAGTGCTGGAAGTTTCTCTTGATTTTTGGGATGGACAACAGAAAAAAACCAAAAAGCCAGTCACAGGGACCCAGCGAAGGAAGGGAGATGTGGGCAGGAGACAGAAACAGAGCATGTGTGTGGGCAAGGGAGACAGAGTGTGTGCGTGTGTGCATGTGTGTGTGAGAGAGATTTCTAACTGCAGAGACACACAGCCATAGAGAACGGAGAGGAATCACAATGAGAGGACACAGGCTCAGGGTCAGAGCCACAAAACCCAGACCAGGACAGTGTCACAGACAGAGACAAGGATCCCTGGAGAGAGACAAACAGACTTAGGAGGACAAGGAGGGAAGAGCGAGGGTGCCCTGGGGAAGGAAGGACGCAGGGACAGGTAGGAGGACTGGGCCCCTTGGCTGCTGCTGCCTGCCTGGACCCCGTGGGGCTCACTCAGAGGGCCTGTGCCGCTGCCCCTCCACGGTGCTCAGGGGGCCGGCGGCTCCGTGGCCCCATACAGCTCGGCCAGGGTGTGGAAGAGCGGACCCCAGTCGTCCAGCGGCTCTGCGGGGCCGGGGGCGCCGCCGGCTTCGCTGCCGGAGCCCAGGGAGCTGAGGGAGCCGCAGGAGGAGCCCCGGCCCTCATAGCCGTACACCTGCACCGAGTCGTACGGGGGCACGCTGGGATCCTCGTCCGCTTCGCGGAGCCGCAGTGCCAGGAGCTGGGCCACGTCGGCAGGGCCCGGTGGCCTGGGCTGGCGCGGCGCCCTGGCCCGGGGCAGCACATCGCGGCGCGTGGGGGGGCCAGGCGCCGGCTGGGCCGCCCCATCGGGGTTCTGCAGGGCCGTGATGTCAAAGGCCTCGGTGTCCTCCTCGCCTCCGCCCTCGTCGTCGTAGGTGATGATGTTCTCACGGACATCCTCCTCCTCCAGTACCATCAACGCCTCCTGCTTCTGCCGCCGCAAGGCCACGAAGAGCACCACGAGAGCTGCATGACAGATGGGGGCACCCAGGCCGCTGAGCCGGCAGGGCCAGGGCGCCTGTCTCCATGCTGAACCGCAGACCCAACCTGCGTTAGAGGCGGCAGTGTGGCCCAAGGGCTGCAAGCCCTAGTTTTGACATCTGGCAAACCTTGCTTTGAATCCTGACTCATCCCTTACTTGCTGTGTGACCATGCAAAGTTGCTTAACTTTTCTGAACCCTTGGTTTGTGTGGAAAACATACTTACCTCTTAGGGTTGTTGACAAGATAAAATGAAAGACCACAAATGATGTGCCCAGCAACATACCTGGCACAGAGTAGGGGCTCAATAATTTTTATGGCTTGTTACTGTCATTACAGATCGGCTCAGGGATATGAGGCCCAAGCTTTTCTCTTGGATGCGTCAGGTGGTGGAAAAGTCCAGGCATGAGGGTCCTTCAAGCTCTAGGGTGGATTTCCCTATGCCCAGGGGCCTGGTTCTTCTTCATACCCCTGCAGGCCCAGATCCCACACCTATGTCCCACCATGGCCTGACTCACCAAGCAGGGCACCCACACAGGTGATGATGGCAAGCAGGGCACCGGTGCTGAGCCCAGTGGCTGAGAGCTGAGCCTCGGGCCGGCAGGATGCCACAGAACCGTCAGGCCGGCAGCGGCACACACTGACAGTCACCGTGGCAGTGCTGCTCAGTGCAGGTTGCCCCCAGTCCCACAGTTCTACGGGAACCAGGTAAGGGGCCTGGCGGGGTGGAGCAGGGCGGGAGGGCAGCAGCAGGCTGGCCGAGCCATCTGTGGGAGAGGGAAGATGTTGGAGCACCTTTTGGGACATCTTCCCAGTAGGGTCAGTCCAGCCCACAGAGCCAGCTTCCCATGGGGAAGGTTTGCAAAGAGCAACCAAGTGAGTGAAAATCCACACCTACCTTCTGTTGGGTGGAAGGCCCAGACGGGTGGGGCGGGGGTCAGGCAGGCTGGGCTGGGGGTGGCGGAGGAGGAGAGGAGGAGGGACGCAGGCAAGGGCATGAGATCGTATAGGTCGGTGGACTTTGGCTACCTGCCTGAGCCTTGAGCCAAAGCTTAAGTCTGCTTATGATACTGAACAAAAGCTTTGGAAATGATTAACACCCAGCTTCAATAGAAGGTAGTTCTGTTTTCTTTAATAGGACATGGCAACCACCAGAGCAGGGTTCTGTCAGCCCCAAAGGCAGCACAAACTGGTTACTGCCAAGATGAAGCCCAACACTGACCACTCATAGACCTTTTGCCTTATTTTAATGCTAAAAATCACACCCAAAGGTGGAGATTTAACATGCTAATGAGACATGCAATGTATGAAGAAGCATGATTGCCAGATGGGCAGCTGCCAATAAAACTCCACCTCTACCTGTTATGATTTCAATGTTGGCATCAAACTTTCTCCTCTACCCTTTAAAAGTTCCGCAGCCCTTTGTTCAGAGAGCCAGTCTGGTTGCTCCTTAACCAGCACTGTCTCCCTTTTGTTTGGGCAAAAGCTGTTCCCCCATAAAATCTTGCCTGTCTAAATTCCTTTTTCAGTCTCATGCCAATTTCTATCGACTTGTGGACCATTTACCATGAGGTGGGTAATAGTAGGAGGCCACCCACCTCGGTTATCTCGGATAGTAAAGTTGGCATCAGGGCCCAGGGGACCTTGAAAGGAGACACGACTACTGTTGCCATCTTCATCTCTGTCCAGGGCCCGGATGACCTGAATCAGCTGGGAGGAAGAATCGAAGCCTCGTATGGAGTGGGCCGCTGGAGGCCTTGAGGTCCCAACACCTCTGCCACAGCTGCTCACCTGGCCAGGGGCTGCAGAATCACACACAAAGGTGTCATAGGGCTCAGCCAGCTGGGGAGCATTGTCGTTTTCATCCAGGGTCTGGATGGCCACTTGCACGCGGGAGGCCTGTGCAGAGCTGTCTGAAGCCAGAACACCAACACATACACACCACACACGCACACACCACACAGTTTACACACCATACGTGGTGCAGGGCATGGATGCCACATGCAGCACATAGCATGCACATGCAGCACACAAAATATGCGTATAATGTACAAGTAGCAAGCAATGTTGTGAAATTAATGGAACAACACCAAGTGCATATGACATTCATGTAGTACCCAAGATATGCGTCATACACAGCAGACATCCAATAGGAATGCAGCACCAGTGATACACATGTACAATTACCCACATACAGGGCACATGCAGCGTAAGTGAAAGTAGATAGAGGGTGCGTATAGGTTGCATGCAGACAGCCAACAGCCATGAATATACAAACACATTCATCCCATATATCCAATGTATACTCAGTGTTTTAAAACAAATGTAACATACACGAAGTGGATGTTTGAGATGCACAGTGAATGCAGTGTCACCCCCCACACCCAGGGCCCACAGAATGCATTTTCATGCATAGAGGCCATGCACAGCACCAGTGGGATGGACACACATACACACACACACATACACACACATCCCATCAGATGTCTGGGAGGCTGTAGTGCAGCAGTGAGTATCACTTAAGAGTTGACCTTGGGGAGGGAGGAGCTGCATGACCTACAAGGTGCAGAGCCCCAGCCAGCCTGGGCACCGCAGCCAGACACAGGCCTCGTCTTCACCCATCCCTTCCTCAGGTGGCTCCCGCCATTCCCCTACCTTGCTTCTCACTGCCAGTGCCATCCAAGAGAGAATGCAGAGTGTGTACCCCTGTCACCTCTCCTAGGCTGAGTCTCTCAATTCCTTTGGTCTTTCCTCTAGGCAGGAGGAAAGCTGGCTGACCCTCATGAAAGGGGCTGGGGAGGCTGAGTGGACTGCCTGGCTAAGGT
Organism: Lepilemur ruficaudatus; assembly: GCA_963574885.1. Taxonomy (NCBI): domain Eukaryota; kingdom Metazoa; phylum Chordata; class Mammalia; order Primates; family Lepilemuridae; genus Lepilemur; species Lepilemur ruficaudatus. Next base: position 15,585 of record CAUYRT010103813.1, read on the forward strand.
CTGGGATACCCCAGAAGACAGGATCGGGATGGGGTCCACTCCTCCACTGTAGTAAGGGCCCAGGGCTGCTAGTTGACACTGGGATAGGGTAGGAGCAGGATTTGGCAGGAAGGTGAGAAGACAGTGAGGGAAATACATATGCAAACACAGAACTATGTATATAAAAGTAGCCACAAACACACTGTGTACACACACACACAGGGCCGTCCGCACAGACATCCACACAACTATAGATACACATGCACTGCCAGGTGGCACCCAGCTGCATACACAGAAACAGAAACCTAGACACATGATTAAATGCACATGAAAATTAAGATTGCTTTGGCTAAAATAAAAAAATATACAAAAGAAAAAAAAAGAAAGTAAATGCACATGAAAGGCAGTGTGGTGGTGAAGGTAACAGCTCGGACTGCTGACTGACTGGGTCTGATGGCTCCGCCACTTAATCTCTGTGTGACCTTGGGAAGTTCCTTAACTTCTCTCTGCCTGAGTTTCCTCATCTCAAACTAGGGAAATAATCACACCTCCCTCCTAAAGTTGTGGTGATGAGTAAATGAATGAGTCCATTTTGGGTACTTAAAACCATGCTTGATACACAATAATAAATTATCATCTGTCCACAAACACCTGCCTACTCAAAACACATACAGCTACTTGTATGTACTGCTGTATACATCCAATCACACATACGCACAGATATGAATATAATTCTATACACTCAACTGTAAACACATATGTCCAGTTATAGACACTCACAAATATATACGTATGCATATATTTCTCCCACATACTGAGCACATACCTGCATGTACACATACATACAGCTCTTCACCGACATGTATAGATGTCCACACATACAATGACAACTTTCATATACAGTACAACCACAGGGGGCAGGAGCCCCTGGAGCGCAGCAGGGGTGATGCAAGGCTGTTCACAGAAGGGAGGAAGGTCTCCCTGTCTCCACAGCCAGAGCTGCCCAGAGGCAGCTGAACCACACTGCTGGGGGCTGACAGGGCAGGAGAGGAGCCTGCACAAGGAGCTGGCGCCCCTGCCCTACCTTGGGGGGTGGGGGATCCCTGCAGGGATCCCAAGGGGGCTCTCTGGGAGGGGCTGCTGATGCACTGCCACTTAGCTCTCAGAGGAGGTGCTCAGCTCTTTTCCAGCCCCCAGCTCCAGCCTGTACAGAGAGCGGGCAGGGCAGGGCCTGCCAATGCACAGGTTGGGATGTGCATTATTTAAGATCCGGGTTGGGGCAAGTCAGGTAAGAGGGTGAACTGAGGGTCAGGAGAATGCTCAGGCAGACCCACTGTGCACAGCCCAGCCCAGCCTAGGGGACCAGGAAGCCTGCCTGGTGGTGAGGATCTAGGCCTGGGACTCAGGCTGTGCCCTGGTGACAGGTGATGGCAGCGGGTGCCCTTCCCCACCCCCAGGCTCAGGGACAGCCCCTCTGCCAGGAGGCTGCCACCACCTCACGGGCCCAGGTCTCCTCACCGAGCTCTGTGGCCAGCACGGTGAGGTTGTGCCAGACACGAGCTTCGCGGTCCAGGGGCGCGGCTGTGCGGATGGTGCCGTCTTCGGGCTCGACAGAGAAGCAGCGCTCTGGGTCTGACTGCGGGAGGATGGAGTATCTGGGGAAGACGGAGCCGAGCTGGGGCTGATCTGGGGGTGGGGCAGAGCTTGCTCCCCCTCACTCTCTTGTTACCTTGCTAGGCCTCATGGCTCCTCAGAGCAGAGCTTGCCCTATGCAACCAGACCAAACAGTTCAGGTTGGAATCCCTTTAAAGGGCAGATGTCTCTGGGAGGTCACCACCATTAAATACCTGTCCTGAGACTCAGGGACACTGGGTTTCATGTGGGCCAGAGAAGGAGATAGAGAAAGAGGTAGAAGCCGGATAAACACTACTGTCTTTCAGATTTCTGGGCCCTATCTAGGGACCCAGGGACCCAGGCCTGTGTTTCAGCCCTGCTCTGCCTTGGACTGGCTATGTGACCTCCAGCAAATTATTTAACCTCTGTTTACTCAACTGCAAAGTGGGAGTAACAGCAGCACCCTCCTCAAGAACTGTGAGGGGGTTGCTGCCCAGGGAGTGGGGAATAGTGGCTGTCCTGCCATTGACTGTGTGCCCATCTGTGGCTGGCCTCTCAAACAACTGGTGATGATGACATCTACTTCACAGGGCTGCTTTGAGAATTAAATGTCATCAAGTGGGTAAAATGTGAAGCACTTAGGGCATGATCAATAGAGATCCACTTATCAAATGAGATTATATCTGCTTGCTCTGCCACTGGGAGGTGCCACTATTACCTACCCAGAGGGCTGGGTAGAGAGTTGGGGAGTGGTCAGCAGGGAAGGAGATCTTTGCTGGGAGGTGGGCGTGATCTACAGTAGCTAAGGGGCACATTTACATATCCTTTGGTGGGAATAATCTGCCACCTGGCTCCTTCCCCGAGGCCCCGCCCTCCCCAGCCACAGCCTACTCACCTGATCGGGCTGGCAGGGGAGTCCAGGTCGGCAGCGGAGATCTGGCCCACCAGGGTCCCAGGAGCCTTGTTCTCGGGCACAGCCAGGAGGTAGGCAGCCTGGGTAAAGGCAGGGGGCTCTGGGGCATCCTGCACAGCCACCCGCACAGAGGCCACATCCTTGAAGGGCCCTCGCCGCAAATAGGCTGGGTCAATGAGCGTGTTGGTGGCCTCCACACGGAAGGAGTAGGAGCGTCGGGTCTCGAAGTCCAGCGGCTACGGTGAGGGGAGACAGAGTGAGTGAGGCACATGGAAACCAGGGCAGGCCCCAGGCTCTTAGAAGGTGAAGAGTCTCTTCCCCAGATGTATCCAGTGCTCAGTCCTCGTGTGAGGACAGGTGGCACCAGGGATTGGTGGGAGTGGGGTCAGGCAGATTACTTAGTCAGTAACTCAAGGTCCACCCCCAGCTCCATGGTGGACTTGCTATATGTCCTGAGCCAGTCACTTCCCTTTTCTAGGCCCCACGGCCTCATCTGAAAGGTGAGGACATGACCATGACCGTGAGGAGGCTCCAACAGAAGGGCCCTGAGTCTGTTCTAGAACAGTTAGAAATGTGCGCAGTGGGTGGGGCCGGGGGCAGATATAAATGAGTCTGCAGTGTCAGCAGGAAGAAGGCTAACCTTGCGGACAGTGAGGAGCCCGTCTCGTCCCTGGGAGTCTGTGCTGATGCTGAAGGCCTCAGACCCCTCCCCGTCCAGGATGCTGTATGCCATGAGGGCGTTGTCCCCCAGGTCTGGGTCTTGGGCCTGAAGCCGGCCCACCAGCGTGCCAGGCCCAGCTGTCTCCACCACAGAGAACTGATACATACCTTGGGGCCGATGGAGGGGAGATACATTCAGAGAGGTCCCCAGCCCTTCTCCCTACCCCCTGCACATCCTTCTCCCAGGGTCTAGCTGGGGTTGGGGTGGGGAGGGAAGGCTTCTCCAGAGGCTGTAGGGGTGGGGTGGCCAAAGGATAGCTCATTTGACAGCACTGGCCTCTTACTCTGAGGGAACTTGGGGGGGTTGTCGTTGACATCACTGAGGGTGACGGTCACCGTAGTGCTGCCCGACAGCCCCCCCATGTGGCCGCCCATGTCCTTGGCCTGGATCACCACCAAGAACTCCTCCTGTGTTTCCCGGTCCATATTGGGGATGGCTGTCCGCACCACTCCTAGGGACAGACGCTGGGTCAGGAAGTGTCTGTTCCCATGGCTACCCCACTGGGCTCTAGAGCTCCATCCTCACCAGTCTGGGGGTCCACAGAGAAGAAAGGCAGTCCATCCAGAATGGTGTACACCAGCTTGGCACTATTCCCATAGCTGGGGTCATCGGCATCGTGAGCAGTCACCTGGATTACTGATGTCCCTGTGGGGAATCCCGGCACCCCGCTCAGCAGCAGCAGGGCCAGATGGGGAAGGACAGCAGATGAGGGGGACCCAGATGTCAGGGAGGCTGAATTGAAGGAGGTGGGTTCTGGGGCAGACAGCAATAAGGGAAGGAGAAATGAGGGAGTTCCAGGAGACGGGATCTGGGACATTCAGAGGTGGGTGCTCACCAACATTAGACATCTCGGGCACTGTGGCGTGGTAGGGCCCAAGGGGAAAAATGGGTGGATTGTCATTGATGTCTTGCACTTTGATGATGAACTCTGATGGCGGCTCCAGGGGCCGGTTGGAGGCTCGGTCCACAGCTTGGGCCAGTAGCACATATTGTGCCTTCTCCTCCCGGTCCAGGCTCTTGGTGACATGGATATTGCCTGTGGCCTCGTCAATCACAAATACCGTACCTGCCCCCTCCCCGGTCAACAGGTACTTGGTGCGGCCCTCTCCCCGGTCAACATCCGAGTGCAGCTGTAGGGGTCAGGGAAAGATGGCAGAGGCTCCAAGTGCAGGGACAGAGGATCAAAGAGTCTAGGTATGGGTACAGTGTTGGGAGTCTCAAGGGACCAAAGTCATTGCAGAAGTGATGAAATTGCAGGGCAGGGCCTAAGAACCTAGAGTCAGAGTAGACATGGGAGGGATTGATCCTTACCTTGCCAATGAGGACAGGCTCTGGACCGGCATATTCCTCAATGACAAAGAACTGGTTCCAGACCCAGCTCCTTCGGGTCCGCAGCAGTGCAGGGCCTGGGTGCCCCTGGGACCCAGCCCAGGCCCGGGCTGGGGGTGCCAGATGCCCCATGCAGCCCCAGCCACCCAGCCAGGCCAGCAGAAGCCTCACCAGGCCCCACATGTTTGGACTCCAGCCAGGGCTCTGTTCACTGGCCCTGTGTGCTGAGGTTGCGCTGGGCCAGGTGGCCCATTGAGCTGGCTGGGGTGGAGGGGCAGATGCGCTGGGGCTACCCCATGGATCCACACCTGCAGGACAGGTAGCTGTTCAGGGCCAAGGGAACTGTTGATCCCCCTCCCTGCAAAAATTAGATGCTGCAGACGAGACCTCTAAGGAACCAGACACCCCACTACTCAGAACTCAGACTAAGACGGGGAGCAGACAGACTGATCCATCCCTCCTCCCAGGCTCTGCCAGTATTCACCTCCAGCCCTCCAAGCTGATAAATCTCTGCTCAGTCAACTCCAAGAAGCTGGGAAGGAAAACAGGAGAGGGGATGCTGGGAGGGCTTAGAATCCCAAATCTAGCCGCTGTCCTCCGGGTTTGGGCATGTAATCAGGGGACTAGAGGAGTTGGAGCTACCAGAGAAAGGACTTAAAATTAAGGGGTTGAGATTCATGGAGGTGTGTGGCCTTAAGGTGTCTAGGGTCAAGCTGAGAGATGACAAGAAGTGCAGTCTAAGCCAGGGTGAAAGTCCCTACACCCCATGGGGAGCCCCACTTTGCCAGACCCTGGCCCCCAGCCCACACTGCCAGCTGGAGTCCTTGAAGGGGGACTGGGCTAACGAGACAGTGGGGGGCCAGAGCTAGAGGAAGAGGCGACAGGGTTGGGGGCAGGGTGAGGTGACTGGGGAATGGGGGAGCAGAGCAGACCCAGAGGCCAGAGACAGTGTGATTAAGGGCTAGACCAAGACTCAGTGACTGTCCGGCAGAGACAGAGATGAGTGGATGAGAGACAGAGACAGAGCAGCTGCAAGAGGCTGAATGAAAGAGATCAGGGAGGCAGCCTGGTGTCTGAGAGACAGAGAGGAGTCATAGTACCAGGCTTGGGAACGGGTCACCTGGGGCAGAGGGCCCTTCAGCATGTGTTATGGGCAGGAAGGGGCAGCCCTCAGCTGCGGGGGTGTCAGACCAGGCCTCGGGAACTTCATTCTGGGAGAGGGAGAAGCCAGGAGTGGGGGCGGGTAGGGAGGGGCTGCGGGAAGGCAGCTGGGGAGAGGACCCTTCCCCCTGCTCCTCTTCCTCTCCTCCTGCGGGAGACCCCTCAGGTAGCTGTGCTTCCGCCCCTCCACCTCCCCCAGAGCAGACATACACCTGACAGTCGCTTTGCTCCCGAGGGAAGAGGGAAGCCGGAGGGAAGCTGGGGACCAGAGAGGGAGGCGGGACGAGGAGAGAAGGAAGGGGCTAGAGGAGTGGGAAACAGGATAGCGGGAAGGTAAGAGGACAGGGAGGGAACGGGGAAGGAAAGGAGAGCGGGAAAGGGAAAAGAGAAAGACAGGAGAGGGGGTAAGGTGGAGGAAGAAAAAGGCAAAGAGGGAGAGGAGATGGAAAAAGACCGGACAAGAAGGAAAGAGAAGGCTTGGGGAGACAGAGAAAGGGGTCGGAAAGGCAAACAGGCAGAGAGAAGGAAGGGTGAAGAGAAATCGAGAGAGGAAAAAGAGGGAGAGAGGTGTGAGGGCAGGAGAAGAGGCAGAGCGCGGGAGAAGGGAGCTGGCAGTGGGCTCCCGGCCCCGGAGCGCACCGCTCTGAAGACACCCGCAGGCTGCGGGCCCCCCCGCTGCCCCTCCACGGATCCCCGACCCCGGGCTCCGGGGCAGGAGCCCTTACCTGGCACTGCTGAGGGGCCCAGGCCGGCGGGGAGCGCCCCCGCCCGCCCCCGTCGCGGGGTCCCGGGGGCGCAGCCCCGAGCCGATCCGAGCGGGCGCCGCGGCTCCGCTGCAGGTCTGAGCGGCCCCGGCGAGAACAAGGGAGCGAGACGGAGGGGGCGGGGGAAGGAGGCTCCGCCTGCGGAGGAGCGAGGCGGCTCCGCGCCGCGCGGGAGAGGAGAGCCCAGCCTCCGACCCTCCCCGGCCAGCCGGGCCCGCGCGGCGGGGGCGGGGGCGGCGCCGCGCGCCCTCCCCCTCGGCGCTCCCGGGTTGCCCGGCGCATACAGATGCGGCGCCCCTCCCGGGCCGTGCCCGCAGCGCCGGCAGGACACTCGGGCGGGAGGACATCCAGGCCACGGCGCCAGGCCATTTCCGAAGCGCAGGCAGGAGGGTGTACCCGGGACCACAAGGCGGCCAGCACGGCCCCCGCAGCGGACGAAGGGCGAGCGCGCGGTGAGGCGGGGAATTAGGAGTCCATTACGGAGAGACTCGCTCCCTGCTCCCGGACCGGCTTTTGGGACTGGTGTGGAACCCCCCCTGCAGGGCGGCGGCGTTTTGGGAGTCCGTGCAGAGCACAGTAGCAGGTGTGCTGGGGGACGCTTAAGGAAGGCAGAAGAATCCCAGGAGTCCGCATCCCGGGCCCAGGGAACGGGTCAGGGACAGAGGAACGACATGGGCGGGAGGGCGGAGATGGGGAGTGGAGCCTTTTTGGGGAGGCTCGTTTACAAGGGCTAACAGAGCGAGAGGCTGCCGCCCCCTGGTGGCAGTTGTGGGAAGCACCTCCAAGGTGGCGAGCAGCTGCCCAAATGCCTAACCTAATCGTGCACGACTGGGTAACAGGAAAGGGACCTTCCTAGCCCTGCTGGGGTTTCCTCAGGGAATTAGGCCGCTCCATTTCCCAGGGGGTCTTCCTCTCCACCCTCAAGTGAAGAAGGTCCACAGCTTTCGGCTCATTAGAGCCAAAGCAGGGAGGGAAGACAGTGCAAGTCCCTGCCCCAGGAAGCAGTAGTCAGCCTAAATGTCTGTGTCAAATGCAAGGACGCCTGCTGGGTGCTACAGACATTCTCTTCAACTCACCTTCTCACCCAGGCCCTGCCCAACGAAAGCCACTCACACAGTTTAAAACTAAGTCAGATTTTTATTTTTTCCATAGACCACATCATTTAATAATAAAAAAAATAAAAATAAAAATTGAACAAAAGGAAAAGGTGGATATAAAGTGGAACCAGGGGACTCGGTGGGCAAGAGGCAAGGGCTGCAGGACAGAAGAGACTGGGAACTGCAGGGGCCCCGGGACTCAGGAGGAGATGCTGATTCAGCTCATAGGTGACCCAGTCCTGGCCCCGGCTGTTCCCAAGAGGAGGCTGTGAGTACCCAAGGGAGGTGGTGTGCAGGATGGAGGAAAAATGAAAGAGGTTTGGGGCACTTGGCTGTTCCCCTCTGGCCAACCACCTCCTTCCCTAACCTAGCTCTTGCCTCTCACAGACTTAATAGGAAATGAGAGGGAGGAGAGGGCTAAGTCCCAAGAGACAGGTTAAGGGGTATGTGTGGGGGAAGGATGGCAGCCACTGTTCCATTTGGTATGTGGGGACAGGTGGTGTGAAAGACTCTTGGTTCCAGAGTGGTGGAAACTATACCTATCCCTCTGTGGCCTGTAACCCCCCTGGGGCAGAGTGGCTGGTGCCTGCAGCTCTCCTAGTGTTGTCCCAGCTAGCGGCGCCCACCCCGGTCCCGCACAGGTGTGCTCCGACTCCGGCTTCTGCTGTGGCGCTTGGTGTCTCTGCGATCCCTCTCCCTGCCTCGTTCCCGGTCCCTTTCTCTATCACGATCTCGGTCCCCCCTGTCACGCTCCCTTTCCCTCTCTCTCTCCCTGTCCCTCTCTCGGCTGTGCTCCCGACGTTTCTCTCGCTCCAGTTGTCTGTTCCGTTCCCGCTCAGCTTCCTTCTCCCGCTCCTTCTGCTCTTCTTCTTCTTGCTCCTTTCGCCGCTTCTCCCGCTCCTTGGCCCGTTCAGCCCGCTCTGCCTCCTTCTGCACAATCTGTAGCCAGGCAGAGGGCAGGCATTAGTCCTGCGCACATCAGTGCACCCGTGCTGGACCCTGTACTCCTAGCTTCACTATTAAGCAGGAAAGGGGGTAGGGTCTCAGCAACTGCTTCTGTCTTTCTCAGAGAGCCTCTCTCCAAGTTTTCAACTTTTATACACACAATAGGTACTGGCATCATCCATGCCTGGCCTCTGCTATTTTCCTAGCTACCATCACCCTAGATATGAACAGATTTCTTTTCTCTTTGGTTGACTAACATAAGCCTAAAATTCCCAAAAGTCCTAAGAAACTAAACTTACAAAACAGAGAAACGAAGCCTGGTGCGGTGGCTCATGCCTGTAATCCTAGCACTCTGGGAGGCTGAGGCGGGTGGATCTCTTGAGGTCAGGAGTTTGAGACCAGCCTGAGCAAGAGCGACACCCCATCTCTACTATAAAGAAATTAATTGGCCAACTAAAAATATATGTAAAAAAAATTAGCCGGGCATGGTGGCGCATGCCTGTAGTCCCAGCTACTCAGGAGGCTGAGGCAGAAGGATTGCTTGAGCCCAAGAGTTTGAGGTTGCTGTGAGCTAGGTTGACGCCACGGCACTCTAGCCCGGGCAACACAGTGAGACTCTGTCTCAACAACAACAACAAAAAAACCAAAAAAACAGAGAAATGGGCAAGCTTATAAAACATGATTTCTCAGCTAACTATTATAAAATCAAGTTCTAAGAAGCTTGGTTGGCACAGCCAGCTTTCCAGACACCCACACACCTCACTCAGTTACTGTCTGTGAGTCCATCTTCACCATATTGGGCTTGGTTTCTCCATGGCATACTCATCAACTGTTTAAAACTGCCTCTTTCTGTGATTATTAGTTTCTTCCCCTATTAGGCTAAGCTAATAAATACCTGGTCTACTCACTCTCACAGCCACATGAATCTCCCCAGGCACTGACCTCAAGCCTTGATGCGATTCTGCGCAGGGCACAAAGGAAAGCACTCACCTGGCTGTCAGTCAGTGGGAGCCAATAGATACAGGGAGCTGCCTTGGTCTTCCGGAAAAGGTCATCCAGCAGCTTGGCAGGTGGTTCCTCCTGGGCTTTCTCTGAGGTAGAAGTGAATCAGATTTGATGCACGTGACGCTCTGACCCATCCCATTTAGATCCTTTCCCACCTACTAGTGGGCATGCGTGCCCCATAGCTAAATACCTTTCTTCTCGCTCTTCTTTTCTTTAGACTTCGCTCGTTCCTTGCGACGACGGTCACGGGACCGTGATCGAGAGCGGGGACCTTCTCGAACTTTGTCCCGATCCCATTCACGCTCTGATCGAGTTCGTTCCCGCCGCTCCATTTCCCGTTCCCGCTCTGCCCACTGTTCCCGCACCGCCCGCTCCTGTTCCCGCTGCTCTGCCCGGGGATGCTGTGGTGGCTGGACTGGGGGTGGGGGCGGGGGGTGCAGGGGCCGTGGTATCCCCTGCTCCTCTGTCTTAGTTTCAGAGGGACGGTCCACCAAGAGGCCCCGATGATAATCCAGCTGTGGGCAGAGAGGAGGGACAGGACAGTCAGGATGGAGATGACATCACTTCTACTGAAGGAGTCCAGGTATCAGGGATACAGACACTTTGAAGCCCCATTGTTCAACTGAAGGAACCAAAGCGGGGGTGTGGGGAAGAAGGAAGAATAGAATCACAATGACTGCAAGTTTGGCCAGATCTCAGCTGGAATCTAGCAGATAATGGCCTCCCCTGCCGCTCCCCTCTTTCCTTTCCCTAGGTTTCTTACCTCATCTTGCTCAGCATAGTCAGCACAAAGGAATTTAGGATTGGACTGGGGCCATTTGACCCCATGCAGAGCTGTGCGGGTGGCAACGGCTTCCTCTACTGTTGAGTACTGGTGGAGAAAAGGGAGAAGACAGAGGGTCAAAGTGTGTCTGCAATCCTTCCCACGTGCTGTAATGCCCTTAAACCTGCTCACTATGGTCACAAAAGTAAATACATGCCACAACCTGTAGAATCAGCTTCTTCCCCTCACCGTTACAAAGCAATGAGATTTGATCTTGTCAATCCAGAAGGCCTCTTCCACCAAGGTTCCTGTACGCCCCAACAACTCCTTCAGTTGGCCTAAAGTGAAGGGACGAACCTGCCAATGAAAATGGACTTTCAGGGTCTTGAACACGACAACACTCATATATGCAGTCTTAAGTTTCCTCAGGCTACTGTCAGGAGTAGTTTCAGTGTTTGGGTGAGGCAGCAATGTTAGGAACCCTGTAGTAAGAATGTGAAAAGAGTGCTGGAACCAACAGAGACGTGTGCCAGGCCCTCTCTGCAAGTCCTCAAAAAAACCCTGTAGGGTGATAGTTCCCCACTCCCCATTTTTCAGATGAGGAAATAGATTAAGTAACTCACTCAAGGTCAGTGAGTAAGTTACTGGCAGATCTAGGAATTGAACCTAGGAAGCATAAGTCCAAAGCTCAAACTCTTTTTTTTTCCCCAAAATACGCATTGATTTTTAAAAATAACGACTTTTTCCTTATTTTAAAAACAAAACAGTACTATAACAGAAAACATGAAATACTGAAGGCCCCTCCCGTGCCAATCACCTGCACTTTCTCCCGACCCGGGAAGAAAGCCTCCACCACAGCCAAAAGTCTCACCTCGTCACTAACTTTGCTCATCCGCAGACACCATTTTCTGTCTCCCAAAGCTCAAACTCGTAACCACTAAACAAGTCTGACATGTGAGAACCAATGACTTACCAAATTGGAGATATGGACAATGTTGCTGATCTTGCCCCGGGGTGGGGAGGGCACCTGGGCAGTTCGGACTGGGTCGTCAATTGTAATAGAAACTCCAGACTTCTGCTGGCTAATGGAACGTCTAGTTAAGGTATCTCCTAAAGTCACTATCAAAGAGAGCACAAGAACAGCCTTCAGTAGGAGAAATGCTGGCTCTTTCATCTCCAATATAACTCTCATGATTCACTTTCTTTGATTCCCTACCAAGCAGCCACTCTTCCATCTAAATGAGCCGAGCACCTACAATGTGCAAAATTCCATAGTGATATAGCAAAGTCTAGGCTAACCTCCAAGATTAAACCTTGCCCTTAAGTAGCTTAATATCTAGGAGGAGATGACAGATGTGGAAAAATATTACAACAAAACGGAGAAAACATTAAATGCATTAAGAGGTCAGAATGAAGTGATCTGGGAATTCAGGTTGCTGCGATACATTTCTCTCACAATGTGACACCCACCTTTCTTTACTTCGTGCTCCACAGGTGGGGGCAAGGCCACCTCTACTGACACCTGGGGAGGTATAGGAGGTTCTGCTTCAGGTTCCTCTTCTTCCTCTTCTTCCCTCTGCCCATTCTCCTGACCCTCTGCAGGCACTACCTATAAAGATATCAGAAAACAGAGGGAGTTAAATACCAAACTAGCATATTCTTTTTGGCCTCTAGTTCCCCAGTGAGAGCGAGCATCAGAGCCAACCTAGCATGTTCCCTCCACCAGGGCAGATTCATTATTCAGTTCACCTCCACCAGATATTGGGATTGTTAGTGCCTTAACTTTGCCTTGAGAAAAACTAAAGCAGGGGCTGACAAATTTTTTCTGTACAGGTCAAGATAGTAAATATCTTAGGCTTCGTGAGCCATACAGTCTCTGTTCCAACTATTCAGTTTTGGTGTTGTGGCACATAAGTAGCCACAGACAAGAGTAAATGAATTGATGTGGCGATGTTTCAAAAAAACTTTACTTGCAACAACAGGCAGCCAGCTGGATTTGGTAGTCTGACCCCTCAAAGTAGCAATTAACCCATCCCTCTGCACAGATGAAGAGTTCCCTCCCAGGACTTTACAGAGCGCCTCAGTTGCCTGCTCTGTGTCCACTGCCTCCTCCCCTGGTGCTGGGGTGCAGGAGCCTTACCTGAGTGACTGTCCGGCATATTTTCAGCCCCTTGTCATGGGTCCCGTCGTCACCATTACGCTCTGTCTCATCCTCAGAGATGCGGGAGTCATCAGCATGAAGATCCACAACAGCCTCCTGCCCCGCCAGGGGTTTGATGTCGGGGATGAGGCTCTGGGACACAGATACCCCCCCACCCCGTTACACTGGGCCCATGTCTACTCCCACCTTAAGGTGTCTTATCCTCCCTTCCCTGGCTCCTCCCACCTCACCTTGAGTGACTCAGTGGTGATACTGATGGAAGGTTTCTTCTGTGTGGTGGCTGTGCTGGCTCCCCAACGTCGTTTCCGACTAGGCTGGCCCCCCTCTGTGTCACTGTTTCCAGCTGGCACCCCCTTGGTAGCTGCTGTCCCCAAGAAATAGGACCCAATAATTAGATGGTCTCAGGACCTCTGCCAGTTCACACCATAACACCCTTGGGTTACCTTTGGCTGGAGTTTTGGTAAAAGGTTAATCTAAGGAAATCATATTTGGGGACTGGGGAAACCATGGCTTCAGAGTGAAAAAAAGGGCAGCAGTCCCTTCCTGACAGATCGAAACTACTAATCTCTAAAAACAAGAGAAGGGTAGCTAGTTTGGTTAGCAGTTTAAACTTTCAGTTGTAGGTTTAATCTGAAGTAGTGGGGAAGAAAAAAACTGAGGATGACACGGGAATGCAGAATAAACAAGACCACTATGGGATACTAAAATCTAGGTAGAATTAATTGAAGATCATGATGTGATCCGATCATCCTTTAAGTTAATTTTCCCACTACAGACTGATATTTAAGTTATAAACATCTACTATACCTTGCAATCTAGAGTTTCTCATTGGGAAAAATGTTAAAAATATTGTTTCAGGTGTGGGGACTTTCATTTTCTCAGATGTTAATAAAGCATAAGCTAGTAAGCATTCCATAGGAGTCCCTCAAACTCACTCCTAGTTCTGAGTGCCAGATATCTGAAAGAATAACTGCCTCTAAGACTAAATGGGAAATGGTCTGAGACACCTCATGGTGTATCTCCTTAAAATGTGACTGGGAAAATATGTATGGCAGGGACTGTCGAAAGTTCTGAATTTCAAAATGGAACCCTACATAGAAGAGGCACATTTGCTAGGCAGAGTGGGCAGGGTGGGAGGGGGTGACCCAAGAATGTCACTGAGAATGGGAATCTATTTCTCAATGAATGTTATTTTTTGGTATTCCAGACCTTTATCAGGGATTTGGGGCTGACTTACAGACAACGGAGATCTTCCTCTTGAATGATTTGGGCAGCGAGCTCTGTATAGAGAAGAAAAGGGGGGAAAAAAGAGAAAGAGAGACACCCCACAGAGAGGGGGGAAGGAGGTTAGATGGGGTAGTAATAGTATAGGCTCCAAAGACATAGAGAGACAGAGAGAGAGGTAGAGAGACACAGAGACAGACAGAGACCAAAACAGAAGCGGCAAACAGCAAAAACGAAGCAGAATCAATGCAAGTTAGAGGAAAAAAATAAAACCAAACATCACAGCAGGGAAAAGTCATCTAGTCCATATCACACCTATGTATTAGCTTTACCAGAAATAAGCTGGAAGAGGAATTCACTAGCCCTACCAGCCCTGTTGGTCATGCCCTCTTCTACTATCTCTATGGGTCGAGAGGACACCATGCCCAACAAGCTGTGCCCAGAACTCGGTTCATCTAGTCCTCCTAGGTCCTTCCTTGCTAACTCGAGGAAAACACGAGGAAACAAGGAAAATGAACTTTGGATGGCAACTTCAACAAGGCAACTCTCCTCTCTTCCTCAATGCCCAGCCTGATGCTCACTGACAATGCCTCTGAAATGCTTGGACAACAGATGGTCATTTCCAGACTGCCCAGACCCCCACCACAATGTGGAAAAGGGTAGTACCAGACCCACTGGAGATGAGGCTCCTGAGCCAGGTGCCAGCAGAAAGAACTTAAAGGTGTCTTTTTGGTAAAGGAAGGTTTTCACAGAGGGCAGACCATAACCAGGGAGATTCTCAGACTTTCCAACCACCAACTGTAGCTCCCGTAGAGCCTTACTGTTTCCTCTCCAACCAGGGCTTCAGCCTTAGGGGCTCTGCCAAGGACTGGAAGACAGCTTTGGGGCAAGTTTCTGCCCCAGTCAGTGGGAGAAAGACTATGGACAGGCCAAAAAAAAAAAAAAAAAAAAAACACGGAGAGAGATAAAAGGGGGACAGAGTATTTTTAGATTTAGGTGCTTATTTCTGGAAAAACTAAGACCACCCTACCACCCTTCTAAAGGGTAGGGCAGAACCCTCTTGATGAAATCCCTTTTCCCCATCCACCCCCATCCCCGTTTGTGTCGTCTAACCAAGTCTCCTTGGTCTCTGTTAAGGGCCAGCCTGACCCCTAGCCAGGCCACTCTTGGTGGGTAAGTTAGTGAGGAAAAAAAAAGGTCTTAATTAAAACAGGAAAAACATGAACCAAATAAATAAATAAATTCAATATAGAAATCAGAAAAATAAAGATAAAGAAAAAAATTAAAAGATTAAAAAAAGAGTAAGAAAATAAAGAAGAAAATAAACTAGGAATATGACAAATGTTCCAGGTACCATCTCACACCTGGGATCTTCAGTTCAGCCAATCGCACCTCACTGTGTACTGTATCTAGTCAACCGCCGGTCCAATCAGAATGAGCCCTCCCTGCTAGGCGCTGTGCAATTGGTGGGGGGTTGGGTTGGCAAAAAAGGTGGGCGCACGGCGTGGTAGTCAGCACGGCACTGCCAGAGTCCTCCCAGGGGCGCAGGGGGGGCGGGAGGGAAACGTGTGGGGGGACGCTGCCCAGTTTCCATGATGTCAAGACAGTTCACTGGCGGTGGCCAGGCTCAGCGAGGGGTAGAGGGGGGAAAAGGGGCAGAGACATCAGTCCTGGCCCTGTAGGGGCATCATCTTGCAGTCCCTGATGAGATGGCCTGTGAGTAGCAGGAATGATCCTTGCCTTTTATTGTGAGAGGCAGGCAGGACCCTATGTCCAGCAGTGGCAAGCTGCAGCAATAACACCACCCAATACTTGGATCCAGGTGATGACTCCAGAGTCCCTTTCTCCTCTGCCTGTAACTGAGGAGGGGGTCCTCTCACTGAGTAGGATCATGGAGCCTCTGATGAAGGTAGCCTGGGGGTAGTAGGTGAATATCCTCAGGACCTGGCAGACACTCAGCAGCAAGGTCAGAATGCTTTTCTTCTGAGAGTTGTGGGTGGCATCTCCTCAGGGACTCCAGCTGAGACAGTGGTTCCAGTCAGGTAGATGAATGAGTCCCTGCCTCCAGGGATGGAGGAGAAGTTGGAGCAACCAACATGCTGCCCTTCACCATGGACAACAGGGACCAAAGGAAAGTCCATCTGATGAGCAAGTGATGATACATGGGCTGGGCTGTCATCAGCATTAAATCCCTGGGGCTCAGACCCTAGACTCCTCTGCAGGGTTCCTAGTCATCACAGCTTAAGCAGAGGGCCCCACTCAGTGTTTTACAGCATGGCACTGTGGTCACAAACATTGACTTTTTAGGAGGTCTTGGCGCCCTAGATGGGGATCCCAACAGTCTGTAGCAAACAAGGCAACCCACAGTCCTCAAAAGGGCAAGGGCATGTGGGCAGTCGCCCCAGCACTGGCACAAGCTCTTCTTGGGGTGTCCCAAGTAGGGAGATGATGCAAGTCCACCCCTTTCCAAATGCTTTTTGCTTTTTCAATATAAGTCTCTCCAGAACAGTGCTCTTCTTGGCCCCCTGATGTAAGCAAGACAGGGAGGCAGAAGGGGGCCCATCACAGGAGCCCATATACATGCCCCCCTCTGGCCAAGACACCTGGATAGCAGACTTGGCTCTGATTGGGCAGCTCAGTAGCAGCGGGTGGGTCCAGAGGAAGAGGCGGCATCAGCGATTGGCCAGTTGGGCAGGGTTATATTTTACGGGCGGATTACCGTACATGAGGTACTTGGACAAAGTTTTACGGGGAAGAAGGACCTTGTAATAAATAATATTCTGCACATCAAATCACTTTCACCGGCCCCCACCCCCGCAACACACACCAGAGAAAGGCTACACACACAACAGTCCCTCCCACCCTGTTACCCCACTCCCAAACCCAGCTACTTCTTTCTCTATCACTTTAAGAGCCAAGAAGACTTCGCTGGCTCTGATGGGGGGAGCCCATCGAATTGGGTGCAGGACACAGATAATAGAAGGGGCTTTCTGGATCACCACAAGTGCTGGCTTCTAAGTAGCTACAGCTTTACAATGAGACCACTGGGGGGCAGATGAGGAACAAAAATTCCTCAGCATGGCTGGTTCAGTGAGAATGACCAAAGCCCACTAGATGGCGTTGGGTTCCATGAGGCTTTCAAAAAGGAGGGAAAGCTAAAGAAGTTACCAAGGGGAGAAGCTTGGGAAGATAGCAAGAAAAGCTGCGCCTGGGTCTTAGATAAAGGGCCATTATCAGACTTTCCAGTTAGTTACAAACTTCTAGGAGTCTGGACTGCACTACTTCCTTAACAAGGAAAGACAGAATGAGCCCTGTTCCCATCACAAGGGGTCTCCCTTGCTAAACCAGCGAATTCTCTCTTGGCCCTGTCCTGATCCAAGGCCCTGCCTCATCCCTTTTTTAAGTTATCCCACTGTGTAAGAGGTATCACCAGAACGGTCTACTCTTTCCCCTAGGTCCACTTCTGCCCACCCACTCCAACAGGTGGCTTGGATATTTACCTCTTTCTTCTCCTCATCCTCAGCACTGCCCTCTGGGCGCTCATCATTGCTGACTTGGTCTGCAGTAGGCATGGGAGGTTCTGGAACATCATTTTCAGGTCTGTTTTCACTTGTGTCCATGGTCACTTCCTCCTTCTCCTCACTGACAGGATGGGGAAAGGTTGGGAGGGAAGGGCAGGGAAGAACCAAGGGGAAGAGAGAGCAAGACATTAGCTTTTGGGCCAGGAACCGCCATGCCTCATCACTTGGGTGAGACTGAGAGGGATGCTTTTCAGATCAAGACTAGAGACCTAGCCCTCACGGGAAAAGTGGGAAATCATTTTCCTTGGCAAAAGAGCACGGCTCACAGCAACCATATCCACCCACTGCCCAGATGGGATAAAGCTGTTATGTGTGGGGTTAGGACTCCACCTGTTTTTAGGCAGTAACTCACCAGGGTACTCTTATATGAAAGGAGAAACATCCTCCCTCTGGAAATGTCCCTCAAAATTGACTGTGTTTGCCTACAATCCTGTGACCTCCCTATCCCCTGGCCAGAGGCACCTTTATGTAGCAAAAGTGCATGAGAAACTAAGGGAAGCCCCAGTCCTTAAAAGACAAGAATAGCCATGGGCTGTGGCAAATGATCCGACCTGCGTTTAATCAACTGCTTAATAAGTAAAGGCCTGCTGGCCCACAGGATCTGGAGACACCAGGAACGGAGGAAATGGTGGGGGTGGGGGCTGCAGGGAGAAAGTAGGGCTGGTGAAGGTTCAAGCTTCAACAAGGATCCTCTCTCATCCTAAAAGAAAAACTAAAACTTCTGAAGAGACTATGAACACTCAGAGAAGAATCAGGCTGCTTTTACCTGCTCAGAGGTGTAGGAACTGTTCTTACATTCGGCTTTCACCCAGTCTCTCCCATTCCCTCATTCCAACTTCCAAGAGATAAAGAAAGCAGGCCTCCCAGTCAGGACACACCCTCCCCCACACCAGGCAGCTTCCCCCCACAAACACTGAACCCACTCCCCCACTCTTAATCACACATTTCAGGCCAAGAACTCCAGAGATTCACTTCAGATAAACTATCTTCCCACCTTCGTTTTGTCTTCATCCCCAACTTCTATCTCAAATCTCACCCTCTCTACCACCCAAACACTGGGCAAAAAAATCAAGACGATGAGAGGCCTAAGTCTTATGAGAGGGGAAAGCAAGCCTTCCCAGGCCGATCACCACCAGAAAATTCAGCATTCCCAACAGGCTGACTGACACTCAGAGGTCAGAAGAACCTCCCTAGAGCAGTCAGGGAGGGATGCATGGGCTAGGGGGAGGGGAAAATCGGAACTGTGCCCCCAGCTAACAGGCCCCCACAGAAACACGCGATGTAACTGCTTACATCTACAGAAAAGGCTTATTGAAAAAATACCTTATTTTTCCACACAGAGAGGGCAAGTGGGGCCAATTAGAAATCGGGCAGGAAGGACAAAGGGGGAAAGCAGAATGACTGAAAACAAACCAAAACGAAAGACGGACTGAAAGCAATGGGGAAGAGAAGAAAGATGAGGGGAGCTAGAGTGGTGGGGAAAAGGCATACATGGAAATGTGAAGCTCTCACCCTTCTTTGCTTTCTGATAACATGATTTTTTTTCTCCCCCTGGAAGTGCTGTTTATCCCTTTCTGGAATGGAAGAAATAATAAAAACCAAACAAAAAAAATCCTAAAAAATTTTAAAAACCACCTTCCTTGTCCCAAGATCCCATCACCTCCTCCCCAGCCACCCGATCCAGAGAGAGAAAATCGAGATGCAGCAACTGGGGATCCAAAAAATGGTAAATGGAAGGGGAGGTGGTGGTGGTGCGGGGAGGCTAACATAGATCTGGCTTTTAAGAGATAAGCGTTAAGTCCTCACGGCAAACCCCGAGTTCGGCCGGATTGGTCTCTCTGGAGAAGGAGGAGGAAGAGGGCCAGGCTGTTGGTAGTGGCTGGCTCTATTGTATTGGCGGAGCGGCAGCGATCAGCCGGAGACATGCAGGGGAGCCATCTTGCCACTTACCCAGCAGCCCGTGTGTGCGGATGGGGGAGGGCCCTGCTGCAGCAGGGGAGGGGAAAGAAAAGAGGGAGGGAGCTGAGCGAGCAAGGTTCTTATCCTCTGGCAGGCCACAGGGAGCTGACTGCTGGCTCTAGAGGCCTGGCCTTCTTTTCTCAGGTTACAACAGCTACAGAGGCCTAACCCCACAGGGCAGTCATTCCCTCTCAGTCTTCCCAGAGGGCAGGGGAAGGGGCTGTGTGGAAGACATGCAAAGTTACAGCTGCTTGATTCCACAGACTAGAAGGCAGGCAGATAGCAGACTTGGGAGTGAAAAAAGATTAAAGAAGAAAGATAAAGCC
The DNA here is from genome assembly GCA_963574885.1 of Lepilemur ruficaudatus. Lineage (NCBI taxonomy): Eukaryota > Metazoa > Chordata > Mammalia > Primates > Lepilemuridae > Lepilemur > Lepilemur ruficaudatus. Next base: position 35,127 of record CAUYRT010103813.1, read on the forward strand.
AAAGTTGAAAAATGATTAAAGAAGGAAGATAATCAAAGCCTCAATTCCTTTCATAGAAAGGAGGGGCATAAGCAGTTTTATGTGCCCACCACCCTGTACCCAGGAAGTCGGGCATGGAACGTTGATTGAAACCACATCAGCCAGTCAGATGCTCAAGGTGGGGAGGTGGGATGGAAACTGTCACTATCCAATCACGATAGTATCTGGCTGTTCACCCCAGGCAAAGAGCACGTGTTACTACATCAACATGTCTTTTTACACGGATGGTAGAGGTAAGTGGATAAACAAATAGAGTTCTTTTTTCAATTACCCATGGGGGTAGGGTGGGTGTCTCTGAAGAGATGACAGACAACTTTGTTTCATAGAGTCTTTAATAAGGTCACCCTGCCCCAGGGTCCACTGCAGTCAGAAAGGAAAAGGATAAACAGGGCAAGGGGACCTTGGGTAGCTGAAGCTTGGGCTCCAAGGTGAGAGCTCTGAAGGAGATAAGATAGTAAAGTGAGAGAGCCATTATATGGGGCACAGGAAGAGGGAGATCAGCTGGGCAGAAAGTTATTGGGAACTAAGCAGAAAGTATTAATCACGGTCACCTTTACCAGACCAAATGTGAAGTGGGAAACAGATCCTAACAATTCAAAAAGCACTCAGTATATATGCAAAAGGCTTAATTTGTTGACTGCAAAGGTGCTCCTTTTACATCTTACTGGCAGTAGAGGTTTAGCATTAAGACAAGCTTCTGAGACCTTAACCAAAAGCTCAGTATCTCATGTGTAACACTCGAGCTTTTAACTAGGAATGAACATTTCCCAGTGCTGCTTAAAAATCTTAAACTTATATGCCAACCACATGCTAAAGTGGATGTGTTTACGTATTACTTTAAATGTCCCCTTTCACACAGTGGTCCCCGTCTGCTCAGAATAAGAACACTCTGGAGTGCCTAATCCTGGCCCTGGCCCCACCCTCTTACAAACTGTGTGATACTAGTCAAGTTCCTGGTCCTCTCTGTGTTTGTTTCTTGATCTGTAAAGTGGGGACAATAACAATACTCATCTTATGAACACTGTAGTGTTAGCTCTTAAGGGTCTGGAGTCTGGCTTGGATGACACCTCAAGTCAGGATATACATAAAACATGCATATAACTCAATAGGCCACTATCTCATTTGATGCACCTCTGGAGCTTTTTTGAGTTTCCTCAAAAAGTAGATGGCTTATTCTCTGATACAAAGCCATTCAGTGATGGACTTGACAGGTTTTCAGCAATGCCCTCATTGTCCTATATAATAACTGTTACTTTACTTGTCCCCCACCTCCACCCTGCAGAATTCCTCAACGGTAGGGACTGCATCCCTTAGCCCAGGGCCTAACACAAAGAAATGTTCCACAAATATTTCTAAATTAGGGTGTCATTGTGGATGCTAAGTGGATACTTACTAAATGCTTGGTGACCTAAAAGTTTTCTTCTTGAAAAATTTTTTTGGATAGAATCCCCACAGAGAATGTTATTCCACAGGAAATGTTACCTTCAAACATCCTCAAATAAATGTTCCCTGTCCATTCACATTGTCCTAAAATACTCTCAGCTGCTAATATACTGCTTTAGAAGTAGCTTATTTGAAATTAAAAAAAAAAAAAATGGGAGTCAGGGGAAAAAAAAGAAGTAGCTTATTTGGAGGCAGAATTTTCTGTTATTGGAAATTCTATTTCCTTTTTTCAAGAATAAGAATTCCACCACACCCTCCTTGGTGTTCTTAAGACATAGGAGGTTTGTGCTTTCTATTTCCCCATGATCAATTCCATGGGATCCAAGAATTCCTGATTTTATTTTCAGAAGATAATTAGGAATACTTGAAATTTTTTAAAAAGTAGACTCCATCTACTTGCACAATCAGTCCCAAAGCCTTGTTAGTTATGTCGGAGCACCACACAGCTTTTCTTTGAAATCCCTTTCAGACAAAAGGCATCTCTACTCCCCCTTATTTAAAGTTCTTACACAAAAATATTTCTGAAAGCTTTGAAAAATCTGTGAAATTACACAGGGAATAAGGGGTAGTAATAGCTATCCATCATTAAACAGCACACAAAGCATTAGTAGTCCAGAAGAAAAGGATAGAACTACTTGGAGACTAAGAACATCACATTACAATTCATTTGTGAATATGAATGAGACCAGAGAAGCAAATGGAAAAGGAAACTCCTACTGGCATATATGTTTCAATTTTAGTTATTATAGAAGACCCACGAGCAGCTGAGGAACTGATGTGAAAAGTCAGTAGTGGGACTTGGTACCTTTAGGAGCATACTAGTTCCAAGACAGCCAGTAACAGTATGATTTGGGGGGCTATGTCCTTAGATGCCAATTTCTCAGTGAGCAAACTCTATTGGTAACAAATTCTGCTTTTTAAAATTATGCATCATTTGGGATATTGGCATCGTAGGTCCCCTGGGGAATATCAATTACACCGTCATACTGGCTTAAAGAACAGTTTCCTTCCTCCTACATAGGCAAAAGGACAAATATGCATAGTACCAAGAGCCTAAAGTTGCTACTGCCTGCTAGGCTGTGTTACACAGGAAGGTTGTATTTTGAAAAATTCAGGTCTGAATTAATTATAGCTGAATGAATGATACAACTGCCCACACAACTTTTTCTCCCTTTTTTTCCTCATATTTTTTTTTTCTAATGTAAAAAGAGAGTACCACTATTTATTGCTATATGAGAACATTTTTCTTATATCCATAGTAGGCAGAAGACAGAATTTTGGAACAGGGCTCAACTGAAACAGGACTGAGGCTCACAAATTCCTGCTCCAAGCAATGAAAAAAACACCTTACCTCATAAATTTAGAATTCTTCAGGCACAATCAGAAATCAAAATGGATTTAACCAAGCACGCAAAAGTTAGGCAATCTCTTCCAAGTGGTGAGAGGTCCTTGAGGTAGAGTCTAATTTTTTATTTTTTAACACTTTACTGCTCTGTTTTTAAGTCATGTGACTTCTTGTTGAGACAGACAGGAAAACCGAAGTTAAGCCACAAATGGTCTTGTCCATTTAGCACTGTTGATCCCACTTTTAAAACTGGCCAGGGCTCTAGAGGGCTGTCAGGCTGAACACTAGCACTTCAGCGGTATCAAAGACCAGGAGCAGTGTTGTGCATTAGTTGTAGTAGGGCCTCCAGAAATGTAGGCAAACTGCTCAAAGATTCATTTTACCAAATCCAATCTCAGAATAGCATATGGATTTAGGTCTTTGGGTATGTCCTATTATTAGGCTGTTGAACAGATCACCTAGTAGGCAAGTAGAAGGAAAGCAGTGAGAGGGATATGTATGAGCTATTCCTGAGTGCAGACTGCTCAAGTGAAGCTTGCTTAGGCAACAACGGACAATCTTAGTATTTGGCCAAGGTGCCCCACTTGCCTATCACCTTATCAGAATCAATGTGACTAGATTATCTCAGTCATAAAATGAAAATCGAAGCCACCTTTACCTAGGGAGAAAAACCTCCATGACTCCAAGCTTCATTTACCCTGGACTTGCATGGGAAAGTCCAAAAAAAAAGGTACTTCAAAACAACGTAAAATGCCTGTTTGCTAGAATCTCAAAAACCTGCAGAATTTTAAGGATAGCAAGGAGCTTTTCAAAAAATCACTTGCTTCTCAAAGTGTATAGGAGGCAGTTCCCCAGGCCCAATCAGCAGCAGGTTGTCAATGCCCACGTCAAAACTGCCATTTTACAAAGGGCATGCTCCATGGAATATGGGATATGGAAGGGAAGATGTCACCCCATTTCCTCATCGATGGTGTAGCTGAGGAATCCTGAACACCTTCCAGAATCCGCTGAGTTTTCACTTTATGGTCCTAGAAGAAAAACCCTTTTCCAAAGGATAATGTGCCAATCCCAGAAGGAAAAAACAAAAACTTTTCAAAGGAAATAGAGTGAACTTTTGGCTTCCAAACCAAAAAGGTAATGGCCACAAGATGGCAGCAGAGGAAAGACTATTAGAATGGACAATAGCAAGGGCATATTCAAGGCAAAAGCTCTATAGTAAGGAGTACAAAACTATCATTAAAGTCACAAGGAAATGAGATAAATCATGTCACCTGCCCACCACCCTCCAAAAATCAGAGTTAAAAGACAGTTTAAAGCCCTCAGAAGAGCATAAATTATTAGACTATTACATGTAGGGAAAAATCATACTGGTAATATTAGTGTTGAAATGACATAAAAACGAGTATGGAACAACTTTAGGCCAACTGTCTACACAGGACATTCTTCAAAGTAGTTCAGGATTCCTGATTTCTAAAAGCTAAGCATCTTATTCCTACAATGATTCATTTTTTTCATTTCCCATAAGACTCTGAAGCCAGAAAGTTTGGTTCAATGGCTTCTTAATTTACAATACCTAGTTCAGAACGAATAAATGACATATTCAATTACAAACTTAACCTGATATAAGAGTATTGCTCTAAGACTTAATTATGAGGATTAAAAAAGTCACATTAATTGTATAAATGGTAACATCAAAGGGTTTCAGGGGCCCAGGTATAAACTTCTGACTTGATGGAGACTTCATATTTTGCTGTACTGTATGCTGTGAGAACTAACTAGGATACACTGTAATTAATAAAATGACAGGTAGTAATCAGGGAAAATACATGAACTTAAAAATAGTACCCAGCAGTGTCTCTCTTTATAAACTCTCAACATCCTTTATTAAACTGGGTTCCTGGGTAAATATGAGTTAAAGACTGAGTTAAGATGCCCTGAGTCAAGCACCTTACATGCTTTTGAGTGTGGAATCAGAAGCCTTTGTTGCCTATACCTCAAAAGAGGTGGCTATTTTGGCTTAGATGATCCCAGATGTGTTTTCCTTAAGCCCTGACCACTTTTCAGACCACCTTGAAAGTTCTGGTGGCAGCTCCCAACATAGCAACTGAAGTCTAGCCTTTGTCCAGATAAAGTCCTGCCCTTTAGGTTTTAAAAGGAACCTAAGACTGCTTAGTTAAAGAACCACAGGGAGTAAAAACTATCCCACACCTGTAGCTCCTTGTTATACCCCAGTTGGCACATATCACTTACGCAGAATGATGAATCCTTTCCAATTCTGGTAGATGAGAGGTCTGAGTCTCTAAGGTTTGGGGCTGTGTGGCAGCTGGTGGCTCTGCCTCTTCAGCTTCACACTTCTTTGGGCTCCTCTGTCAGGAGACAGCAAAAACAAACATAGCAAAGTACTTAAATCTGTTTGGTTCCTTTTCTTCAACCTGGAGCTAAAAAAAAGGAAGCACAGGACATACATAGCACCAGCCCCACACACAGCCCTCTGTATCTTTACTGTTTTAGAACATAAAATAGAATATAGCTTAAAAATAGGTACTTCAAGAATTTCTACACCAGTAATCATTTTATTAGAATTCTTTTTTGAGAGAACTGAGAAAAGGCTTCCTTTTGGGCAGATAAAAGGAAGAACTGACCCTGAGGACCCTGGAGATAAGAACCCCCGTTCTCAGACTCATGCAGAGTTTCCATGAACAAGCGAGTTAGTTAGAAATGAGTTAAGTAGGATTAACATGTACCCCCAACCCCCTACATTTCTATTGCATCTTGTAACTTTTTACAAGGTTTCTTTCAAACTTTTTGAACCAGACTAACTTTTCAGTTGCATAGCTAAGACAAAAGGGAAAATCTTGCTTAATCCTCCACCTCCCTCTAAGGAGCGATTATAATAGCCTACCCGCTCAGGCTGTAACCTCTGGGTCACATGCTTTTCACTTGGCTCAGGCTGGCTCAGGCGCCTCATTTGGATAGTGGATGAAGAGACAGAAGTCCTCTCCTTTGGCTCAAGGACCTGCAGTTGTGGCACTGGTGGAGTTGCAACCTCCTGACCAGAAGAGGGGTCTTTGGTTTCAGTATAGCTGGTGCTGCTGTCCCTAGAGACTCCAGGGCTCAGAGACTAAAGAAATGAAATAAAACACATAAGGAAAATTATTGTATATGGTATGTATTCAGTAGATCAGTGAGTTTTCCAACTTCCACTGACCAAATTTAATACTTTGGATCTTTTTGTCCATGTTTACTCCTGTTTGAGTTAGTGATCTCCTTGACTGCTTATTCAACAAATTATTAAGTTCCAATTAGGTGCTGGGTCCTGAGATACACAAAAAGGCATACCCATACCCTCAAGAAGTTACATCTAGTGGAGAAGACGAGTAATGGATTCAACTTTCTCTGGAATCAAAGGGACTCAGAATATAAAAGGATCCCATTTAGGAAATCAATGAACTGAACATGAGACTCTGAAATCAGGGGAAAGTCATCAGTGAATTGGGGATTAAAGGAGGCTTTTCCTATTCCTGTCAGAAATCATGACAGGTTCTCCTGGAAACACACTGGAGTACAGACAGCACATTAATGCACACCTGGGATGCTCTCATACTCACTTTTCTGCTGTTGCTTGATGCTGAACGAGAACGTGAACGTGATCTGGACTCTGATGTTGATCTAGAGCCCATTTTGGGTCTACCATGAGGGTTGGCATGAGTACATGCCTGGGATACATTTCTCTGCTTGGATCTTGGAGGTGAGTGAGACTGAGAACCTGAACTGTCAGGAGAGCGAGACCTTGATCTAGAACTGGAGGACGAAGATGAAGAGGACCGGCTAGAAGATGAATCAGCTGACTGTTTCAATCTGTGGCTTGGGAGAAGGGTATGACAAGTTCTTCTGTCTTCCTTCTGTTCCAAAGATGGTTGTTTCAGAGACTCTTCAGTGATCCCTTTGGCTGGTGCTAATTCAATTTTTAGAGGGAGTGGCTGGGCAGATTTGTCTGACTCAGTTTCAAGACCCTTCTGGGTTGAGTATTCGGCCAGTGTGCTTTTCTGAACTAGAGGCAGGATACTCTCCTCTGGCACTTTCTCTGCTGGAAATTCCGCTTTGGTGTCTGCAGGACTTGACAAAGGAGATAGGCCTCTCACTGACTGGACAGTATGCTGAGATATTAACAGCTCCCTGGTCTCAGCATCTGTATTAGGAGGAGATAACTGAATGAGGACAGGGGGAGCTGGGCCTTCCACGGGCTCTATTTCTTCTTCACTCTGGAGTTGTGTATGAGATGGTGGAGAAGATGCTTCCTTGGTAAGTAAAGGTGGAGGAGTCTCCTCCTCACTAGCAGTTTGCTCTGGCTGTAGCACAAGTGGGGCCTTCTCCAGATCTTCAGTCAATCGAGGAGGGGATGGAGACTTAGATTTTTCCTCTAAGCCTTGTGAAGATTTTAATTCTCTTTCTTCCTCCTTAAGAGGAGAAGCTGTTTTCATCTCTTTCTCCTGCTGCTGTCTGGCCAGATGACTTCTTCTAGCCTCTTCCTGGGATCTTGTAACTCTCCCTCCTCTCTCTAACCCTTCCTGTTCCTGGGATCTTATGGTTTTGGGTCTCTCATCTATCACCTCCTCTGGTTTTGCTTTGAGTATCTCTTCCCCCTCTTCTTCCTTAAACTGTTTCAGGATTGGTGCCTCCCTAGATTTTTGTCCCTCATCTTCTTCTTCCTCCTCTTCCTCATCTTCCTCCTCCTCCTCCTCTTCTTCTTCTTCCTCTGTCTTCAAATTTCGATCTGCTCTGACCCTCAGATTTCTGGAAGGTTTTTCTTGATCCTCTTCTTCCTCAGCAGCCAGGCTGCACTCAGAGAGCTTGGCTGCTCTTGCCTGAAAGAAAAGATACACAATGGCTCCAAATATATCTCCTCTCACAATCAACATAGGAGAAAAAGCATCTGATGATATACCCCTAGGAAGGAAAAATTCAATGATACATACTTTCAGCAATAGAAAAAGGTGTGACAGTCGACAATCATGACTAATGTGGGCTCTTAGGGGAATCAAACTGGAGTGACCAAAGGGAATATAATAATGAAGCTGCTTCTAGTTTACTTTTTTAGCTTCAAGTTTTTTTTTTTTTTGAGACAGAGTCTCACTCTGTTGCCCGGGCTAGAGTGTCGTGGCATCAGCCTAGCTCACAGCAACCTCAAATTCCTGGGCTCAAGCAGTCCTTCTGCCTCAGCCTCCCAAGTAGCTGAGACTACAGGCATGTGCCACCATGCCTGGCTAATTTTTTCTATATATATTTTTTAGTTGGCCAATTAATTTAGCTTCAAATTAAGATAAAATATAAACAGAACATCTAGAAAGTAGGGAGGAGGAAATGACCTATTATCACTTAATATGATATTTATCATTTTGGTATATTTCTTTTATTCTCTTTTCCCATCACTTTTTTGCATCATCATAATTACACTACACTTAACATTTTTGCATTGTGCTCACTTAATGTCTTATCACATAGCTTTAAGGTTTTAATTGAATAATTAATTATGCCATACCTTGTCTAATAAAGTGCTTTAAGAATATAGACCACACTTACAACTTTCAAATTTAGGTTTTTTAAAATATATATTCACTTAGAAATCTGAAGGCCAGAGCAGATCTTTAAAAAAAAAAACCAAACCAAAAAGATGATGAAGAGGAAAAGATGACGACTGTGAAGAAATCTAGAGAGATAGTAATTGTAAAACAGTCTGAGGAAGAAGAGAAGGAGATATCCAAAGCATTACTAAAGAGGTGATGGATGCTTTAGGAGGTATCTGTGTTACCTGTCTGACCCTGGATGATCGTCTTTCTCCTTTCCTTGGTTTCTCATCATCAGATTCACCTTTCTCTTCAGAAATAGAGGAGCTTTTTCCTAGAAAATGAAAGAAAATCAAGTAAAATTTATGGCATGAGCACTCAATTCATGGCTTTTTAAAATCATGCTTTCTAAAATCCAACCAATTATAGCATATGAACTCATCAATACATATCTATGTAAATTTCTTTAATTTCTATGCTGAAGAAAAGATAAAGTCCTAAGAGCCAAGGTCCTATTGATCATTCTTGCTGTGTATATCTAGAATATTTTCAACTGCAAAGCCAATTCACATATTATAAATAACTCAAAAGTAAAATAACTTCCTCTTCAAATTTTCTAGCAGGGAGGCACAAATACAAAGTGCACTTATTTTTACAAAGTGTTTTCTTACTCTGAATAAAGCTTAAGACTACACTGTATGGCCAAAGGTTCTGTGTCCATGTTTTTGGATTGCCTATTGCTATTATTTGCTAATTTTGATGAGAATGTTATGGTTAAATATACAAGTCAATTTGTACAATGACACACTCAAGAAATAAGTAATTAGGCCGTGCGTGGTGGCTCACACCTGTAATCTTAGCACTCTGGGAGGCTGAGGCGGGTGGACTGTTTTCAACTCAGGAGTTCGAGGCCAGCCTGAGCAAGAGCAAGACCCTGTTCCTACTAAAAACAGACAGAAATTAGCTGGACTAAAAATATATATAGAAAAATTTAGCCGGGCATGGTGGCGCATGCCTTTAGTTCCAGCTACTCAGGAGGCTGAGGCAGTAGGATCGCTTGAGCCCAAGAGTTTAAGGTTGCTGTGAACTAGGCTGACGCCATGGCACTTTAGCCCGGGCAACAGAGTGAAACTCTGTCTCGGAAAAAAAAAAAAAAAAAAAAAAAAAAAGAAAAAAAAAGAAATAAGTCCTTAGATTAATGGTTTTTAGGGCCCTAAAGTTCCTAGAAATTACTTTAAGCCAACTGGACAAGACTTCAGAACTGGGTCTTCTCAATTATGTTTTATATACTAGAGCTCAAGGTGAGATTTCTTTTTTCTTCTTAGGGGAAAAAAAAAGTTCTATTAAAAGAAAACTTCAAAACCACCAATCTAGGTCATCCTGAATAACAACTCCATTAAAACTGTAAGAGGCCGGGCGTGGTGGCTCATACCTATAATCCTAGCACTTTGGGAGGCTGAGGCCAGGAGTTTCAGACCAGCCTGAGCAACACAGTGAAATCCCCATCTCTACAAAAATAGAAAAATTAGCCAGACATGGTGGTGTGCACTTGTAGTCCCAGGTACTGGGGAGGCTGAACCAGGATGATTGCTTGAACCCAGGAATTTGAGGTAGCAGTGAGCTATAATGACGCCACTGTACACTAGCCCAGGCAAGAGTGTGAGAGACCCTATCTCAAAACAAAACAAAAAAAAAACCCTGAAAGAAATTTTTATTCACATTCCATGAAGGAAGGTAACTGTGGGTAAATCACTGAAGTAATTTGAGTCTGAATGTCTTGACTGAGAAAAAGGAGGGGCTGCACTGGATGATAGTTCTAAGTTTCCTACCAGCATTAAAATATTACATAGAGTAGCAATGCAAATATTGACAAGACCAGTTTAGAACACAGCATAAGACTATTATATTCCAGATACTTAATCAGCTAGATTGGCCTCAATTTTAATATAGTACACAAGATTTAAATGATCCACAAAACCATGTTCTACACCAATAGCATTTAAATTGGTGCAAATAAAGCAGATGGTATGAGCTCTAACCCAAGATCTTCTCTCTCATTTCTATATCCCAACAATCTTTATTTATTTATTTATTTATTTATTTATTTATTTACTTATTCTTTTCTTGTCCAAGCACTGTGGAGGCAATACATCCCAACAACCTAAAATGAACTATGTTTTACTCCTGTAATCAAAAATCCAAAATGAAACTAATAAAAAGAACTAGAAGACTACACATATTTTGCAACACTTTACTCTATGATCACTTAAGAGGACCTATGAATACATATCATTTCATATTTGGGTAAATGAATAAAGACTTTGCATTATGGTTTTATGTATAGGATATATGATTAGGATACAGTGACAGGCCAGACTCTTTAGCAAACATTTGAAGCAACTGTAAAACAGTAGTGTAGTGCCTATAATAATGATAATTTTGTAACTCAGTGACCCAAAATAGGCCAAATTATAAAATGAATAAAACCAAAAGATAATAATTTTCATGAATTTTAAGCAAAGGGCCTTTCCAAGTATAAGCAAAAGATGATTTATCTTAATTTAAACAAAAAGAAAAAAGAGGCACATACAAGGTTAGTCAGAGATAACTATGTTAAATAAAGTCAAATGAGTGATTTACAGTTGCAATTTAAAAACTGGTATGTACAAATAAAAACAACCTTTTTCTCCACCTATTGTAAACTCTATGTTATTCTACTGGACTATAATGTTATTTGTGATATTGTAAAACTGCAGTGATAGGATTCTGGATGATTACTCCCCTGGGAGCACCTGAATAATAAGTCATCAAAGATATTTGGGAAAATGGGTAGGACTGTTCAGAAAGTTTTGGTCATCACTATTATGCAAAAAAAGTGAAAACTGGAGAGGACTCTCAGACATGAAACAAGGTATTAGTAAGCAATACAAAATATAAAGAAGAGGTGAGGGATCTTTTTCTAATTTCTTGGAAGGAGCTGATGTGATGCAGACAAGCTTCTGGGAACGGAGATACCTTCTATTACAAGTACATGGCCACACTGTGTGTCTTAAGGCAGATGTTAATAGCATTTGCAGAAACCGAGCACTTTAGCTAAGGGTGGAGCCAGTAGTGATAACAGGCTAATAAATGTATTTCGGGAGTCGAAAAACAAGTCAAGGTGAATGTAAGATATCCAAGAGTCCAAAGCCAGAAGCCTTCAGGAGAAAGGAAAAGGTGGCTGTTAGACAGTGTAGAATGTGTTAAAATAAAGAATGCCTGATCCAGTAATCCCACTACTGGGCATCTACCCAAAAGAACAAAAGACACTCTATAAAAAAGACACCTGCACTCGAATGTTTATAGCAGCACGATTCACAATTGCAAAGTTGTGGAAACAACCCAAGTGCCCATCAATACATGAGCGGATTAATAAAACGTGATATATGTATACATACCATGGAGTACTATTCAGCTATAAGAAACAATGGTGATATAGCACCTCTTGTATTTTCCTGGATGGAGCTGAAACCCATTCTACAAAGTGAAGTATCTCAAGAATGGATAGACAGGCACCACATGTACTCACCAGCAAACTGGTT
>CAUYRT010103814.1:0-14170 GCA_963574885.1 Lepilemur ruficaudatus
AATATAGTCTGACTTTTCACTAAAGCAGATGGAGCAGAAATATTTATGTGAATTCATATTGTTTAAGCTTTGTTCCATTTACTTAAGATTGTAAAACCAGTGCTGTTCCATTGGTCTATGTCTCTGTTCTTGTACCAATATAATGCAGTTTTAGTTACTATAGCCTTGTAATATAGCTTGAAGTCTGGTAAATTGATATCTCCCAATTTCTTTTTGCTTAAGGTTACTTTTGCTATATGAGGCTTTCTCTGATTCCATATGAAGTGTAGAGACCAATGGAACAGAACTGATAACCCAGATATAAAATGATTCTCATATAGCCATCTAATCTTTGATAAAGCAGACAAAAACATACACTGGGGAAAAGAATCTTTATTCAATAAATGGGGCTCGGAAAATTGGATAGCCATGTGTAGAAGACTGAAACAGGATCCAAATCTCTCACCTTTCACAAAAATCAACTCACGGTGGATAACAGACTTAAACCTAGGGCATGAAACTATAAGAATCTAGATGAAAATATTGGAAAAACTCTCATAGACATTGGCCTAGGGAAAGAATTTATGAAGAAGACCCCAAAGAGAATCACAGCAACAACAAAAATAAATAAATGGGATCTGATCGAATGAAAAAACTTATTCACAAGAAACAAGGAAAGTATCACGAGAGCAAACTGACAACCTACAGAATTGGAGAAAATATTCACATGCTACACATCTGATAAAGGGCTGATAACTAGAATCTATATAAAACTCAGGAAAATCAGCAAGAAAAAATCAAACAACCCCATTGAAAAGTGGTCAAAGGACATGAACAGAAACTTTTCAAAGAAGACAGACTAATGGCCAATTAACATATGAAAAAAATGCTCAACATCTCTTAGCATCAGGGAATTCCAAATCAAAACCACCATGAGATATTACTTATCCCCAGTGAGAATAGCCTTTATCAAAGATTTCTAAAACAATAAATATTGGCGTGGATGCAGAGAGATGGGAACACTCATACACTGCTGATGGGGCTGCAAACTAGTACACGCTCTGTGGAAAGTAATATGGAAATACCTCAAATAGCTACACGTAGAACTATCATTTGATACAGCAATCCCATTACTGGGCATCTACCCAAAGGGAAAAAAAATTCTATAAGAAAGACATCTGCACTAGAATGTTTATAGCAGCAGAATTCACAATTGCAAAGATGTGGAAACAACCCAAGTGCCCATAAATACATGAGTGGATTAATAGAATGTGGTATATGTATACCGTGGAGTTCTACTCGGTCACAAAAAGCAATGGTCACAGGAATGGAAAAACAAGCGGCACATGTATGCACCATCAAATTGGTATTAACTGATCAACACTTATGTGCACATTTAGTAGTAACATTCATCAGATGTTGGGCAGGTTGGAGGGGGGAGGAGGGGATGTGTATATACACACCTAATGGGTGTGGTGCACACTGTCTTAGGGATGGACAGGCTTGAAACTCTGACTTGGGTGGGGCAAAGTCAATATATATAACCTAAACATTTGTACCCCTGTAATACGCTGAAATCAAAAATAAATAAATAAAAACTAAAAAAATTGTAAAACCACTGGTGTTAAATAGTGCATATTAACATTTTCATACTTCTCAATAACCCGAGATTTCTACATTTGGTGTGATTACTCTAAATATAATAATACATTTGACAGAATCAACCAATATGTTTTTAATATCTATATATGCCAGCAGAATGCTGGAAAATACAGATATATAACTGAATGCCACAAATACTGTCTTCATGGTTCTTATACTCTCACTTGTCTTCTTTTGTGCACTAAATACAAATTGAATTGAATTGAATTGAATTGAAAATTTAACAAATTATGCTATATACCTAGAACTCTTGAAATTATTTTCTAAATATAAAGTTTAACTATATGAATTATTAGTGCTTAACCGTTGTATGGTTCAGTCTAAAAAAACTTAAAAATCCTTCCTTCTGTATAATTTCTTGATTTGTACAAACTCACAAAATTAAAATGCAAACAGAATATTCTTAATTTATAAAGGAATTTTTTCAAGCATCTTAAACATAGGCAGAGTAGTCAATGACACATACATTGTGATAAGAGACTTAAAAGAAATTTTGTCAACAAATATTTCTACTCCAGTCTGTCATAGATTTCCTTTGAATGGTCTGAAATAGTGTTTATTGAAGGGCTTATGCTGTACATATGTCTCAGGGGAGGGAATTATGGTAACAAGCCTTAATCCTTTTCAATAGTTTTAAAATAATTTTTCTCCTTAGAAGCATACACCTGTCTGCTTTTGAAAGTAAATCTTACACAGATGTCTCAATTAATAAGTTAGTTAAAAGTAGAGCAACTTTATTTCAAGCAGGAGGTAGGGTTCCAGGGTCCTACTTGAGCTGCCTCTTCCTGTTCATCTAATATAGCCAATAACTGCCATGACAACCCACTAAACTACTTTCACTGTATGCAGAACATAGAAAATCACTTTTTATTTTGTACTGACTAAAAAAGGAAAATTAACATTAGTTGAGAACCTACTGCATACTGTTTTAGATATAGTCTTTGTGTAACTCTTAAGAATTGTTCTGTAGGCATTATTATCATTTAACACATGGGGTCAATTAGGTTTATAGTTTTAATTGTGTATAGCTAAATAACTAATAAGTAGTGGACCTGGTGTCTGGTGTTCATACTAGAACCTATCTGACTCCAAAGTCTGAGGCCAGTTCATACCACATAGTTTATTTAATGTCATGCAGAAGTCCAGAAGGATTAGGATACAGATTAAATAAATTTGTCCATTTAACATAGTTAGCATTTAAGGTGCTATCCCAGATCATATGTGATGTCCTTTTGTGGAAAACAGAGTGTGAATAAGCCAGAAGAGAAAGTATGAGCAAACATAGAATATTTGGCACTGAAGTTTCAATAAATTGGAGGAGTGAAGGCAGAAAGCATGAATAAACTGATAAACATCCAAGAGGGCTTTAAAATATTTATAAAATTTTAGACATAGAAACCTTAAAGAAATATGTTTTGGCCAATAAAATCTGTCTCATATGACAGGAAGAGTCATGGCACAGAATTCCTCAGACTGTAGATATTTCATATGAGAGTATTTATAGAAAAGGTGAAATTAACCATGACGCTAATTAATTTTAAACTCATTTGCACATGCAACTTCCAAATACATGGTGGGGGCAGCACAGTGTTCACGGGGTTGTATGGTTCTATTTTGTTTTGTTTTATTAAATTTATGAAAACTACAATTAGTTGAGGCAGTTGTTTCTTTACACTCTAACTTCCCTTCCATCATATTTTTAATGTCAGGTAAAGTTGGAGTATTCACAGGTATTTTAGGTATTTGGTTAAGATAAACAACTGGAGATACATTTAATTTGGATTTAGTGAAATATATTTGTGTGATTTTCACTCACTTTCAGTTAAGTTATTGGTAGTTATCCTGGAGTTCTTGTAGTGCCTATTGTGAGGATTCATCCAATGTGCTTACATGAAGATACTTAGCTTGATTTCATAAGCAGCCTACATGTAGGAAAAATGCATTATAAAGGAGTGACATAAGTACAGTGACAGAATTGGCAGCTTAAAATGTCTGAGCATTTTTTAGAAACATCAAAAAACTAAAAGAGACTGTCAGAACCAACTTTGTCAGAATTCTGGAAAACATTCAAAGGTTTTCAGCTACCAAGCAAATGCTGAATCAAGAAAAGGAAAACTGGAAAAAAAAATGTTCCTGGCATTCAGAGAAACCTCTAAAAATATTAACTAGACACAAGCTAATGGAACAGAGACTTTCATAACCACATTTGTCAAGGAATGCAGTCTTTTCAAAAATGGTTTAAAAATCACTAAACAAATTGATAACTACAGACTTCAACGATTAAGAACAACAAGTTCTTAGGTAGGGGTAGAATATACAGTCATGCACTGCATAACAACATTTTAGTCAAAGAGGGACCAAATATATGATAATGGTCTCATAAGATCATAATGGAACTGAAACATTCCTATCACTTAGTGAGGTTACACCTGTCACAAAGTCATAGCACAATGAGTTACTCATGCGTTTATGGTGATGCTAGTTTAAACAAACACACTGTACTGCCAGTTGTATAAAAAAGTGTAGCAAATACAATTATGTGCAGCACATAATACTTGATACTGATAATGAATAACTATGTTACTGGCTTATGTATTTACTGTACTATACTTATTGTTGTTATTTTAAAGTGTGCTAACTCTGCTTATTAAAAAAAATGTTAACATTAAAACAGCCTCAGGCAAGTCCATCAAGAGGTATTGTAGAAGGTATTGTTATTATAGGAGATGACAGCTGCATACATGTTATTGCCTCTGAAGACCTTCTAGTGGGACAAAATGTGGAAGTGGAAGACAGTGATATTGACAATCCTGATCCTATATAGGCCTAGGCTATGTGCGTGTTTGTTTCTTAGTTTTTACAACAAAGTTTAAAAGGTCAAAAAATAAAGTAAAACAGAAAAAAGCTCATAGAATAAAGATATAAAGAAAGAAAATATTTTGTTAAGCTATACAATGTGTTTGTATTTTAAGTTAAGTGTTATTGCAAATGAGTCAAAAAGCTCAAATAAAATAAAAATTTTATAGCACAAAAAGTTGCGGCAAGCTAAGGTTAATTTGTTATTGAAGAAAGAAAAAAATTAAATAAATTTAGTACAACCTAAGAGTACAGTGTTTGTAAAGTCTACAGTAACGTATAGTAATATCCAAGGCCTTCGTATTCACTCACCAACTCACCCAGAGCAACTTCTGGTCCTATAAGCTTCATTCATGGTAAGTGCCTTACACAGGTGTATCAGTTTTTATCTTTTATACTATTTCTTCACTGTACATTTTCTATGTTTAGATATATTTAAATACACAAATACTAGCAATTGTGTTACAATTGTCTATAGTATTCAGTACAGTAACATGATTTATAGGTTTGTAGCCTAGGAGCAATAGGCTATACCATATAGCAGGCTTTATCATTCAGATTTGTGTAAGTACACTCTATGATGTTCACATAATGAAGAAATCACCTAATAACACATTTATCAGAACATATTCCATTGTTAAATGATGCATGACTTTAATTCCCAGATTTACCACATTATTACATTCAATTGTCTAGTTTTTGTCAAAAAATCAAAAAGCATACAAATAAGCAGGAAATTACGACCTGTTGAAAGTAAAAAAATAAATAAATTAACAGAAACCATGCTGGAGGAAGCTCAGCCATTGGACTTACTGGAAAACAATCAAGAGAATTTCCAATAAAATTAGCAGCCTATTTCTCACCAGCAATCCCACTACTGGGTATCTACCCAATGGAAAAGAAGTCATTCTACCCAAAAGACATCTGCACTAGCATGTTTATTGCAGCACAATTCACAATTGCAAAGATGTGGAATCAACCCAAGTGCCCATCAATTCATGAGTGGATTAACAAGCCATGGTATATGTATATCATGGAGTACTACTTAGCCATAAAAAGAAATGAATTCTGAAATAAAAGAAATGAATTAATGTATTTTGCAGCAATTTGGATGGCACTGGATACCATTATCCTAAGTAAAGTATCTCAAGAATGGAAAAACAAACACCACATATACTCTCTAATAATTTGGAACTAATTTATGGTCACACATGGGCACAAATAGAAGTAAAAATCATTGGAGATGAAGAAGGAGGGGGATGTGGAGGGGTAAAAACCTACCTAACAGCTACAATGAACACTGTTTGGATCATGGCACACTTATAGCCCTGACTAAAGCATTACAAAAGCTATCCATTTAACAAAAAAGATTTGTACCTCCTTAATATTTTGAAATTAAAAAAAGAAACTGTGGAAGGCAGAAGACAGTGGAATGACATATTTAAAGTTCTGAAAGTAAAAAAAGAAAAAAAAAATCACATCAACCAAGAATTTTACGTCTGGAAAAATTATTCTTCACAAATAAAATAAAAATTAAAACTTCTCTCTATAGACAAAAGCTGAGGGAATAAATCTGCCCTATAAGAAATGCTAATGGGCAATTGAAAGTATATATTCCCAATATGACTATATTGAAAGTTGTTTGCCAAACTTGTATGTATTTGTTGTTTTATATTTCTTTAAATATTTATCTGATTATGTTAAAGGCTATTTCCTGTGAGAAAGAAAGAAAGAAAGAAAGAAAGAAAGAAAGAAAGAAAGAAAGAAAGAAAGAAAGAAAGAAAGAAAGAAAGAAAGAAAAGACAGAAAGAAAGAAAGAAAGAAAGAAAGAAAGAAAGAGAAATGCTAATGGAAATTCTTGAGGTTGAAATGAAAGAACACTAGATAGTTTAACTCAAAGCCATACTAAAAAATAAAGATCTCCAATAAAGGTAACTACAGAGGTAGATATAAAATCCAATATTATTGTATATTTGGTTTTTAATTCCAGTTTTTATTTCCTACATGATTTAAAAGATAAACTTATGAAAATATAAATATATGTTATTGAGCAAGCACAGCATACATATAATATATAGGTGGTATTTGTGACAATAGCAAAATAAAGAGGGCGAGTGATGAGCTGTAGGAGAGCAGAGTTTTTGCATGCTAATGAAGCCAAATTGCTATAATTTCAAACTGGACTTTCATAAATATAGGATGTTAATTTTAATTTCCATGATAATCACTAAGAAAATACCTCAAAATATACACAAAAGTAAATGAGAGGAGAATAAAAATGATACACTCAACATCACTAATCATTAAGTAAATGCATATTAAAATTACAACAATGTATTACTTCACACCCACTAAAATTACAATAACTGAATATAAACAGAAAATAAGTGTTGAAAAGGATGTGGAAATATTGGAACCTTTGTACACTTCTGATGGGAATGTGAAATGGTGCAGCCGCTGTGCAAACTAGTATGGAAATTCCACAAATTGTTAAAAATAAGATTGCCATATATTACAGCAATTCCACCTCTAGGTATATACTCAAAATAACCAAAAATAAATATTCAAACATGTACACACATGTTCATAGGAGCACTATTCACAATAGCTAAAAGGTGGAAATAGCCCAAATGTCCATCAACAAATGAATGGATAAACAAATTGTGGTATATACATATAATGGAATATTACTCAGCTCCAAAAAGAAATAAGTACACACACACACACACACACACACACACACACACAGTGTGGATGAATTCCCAAACCATCATGCTAAGTTAAAGAATACAGACACAAAAATACACGACGTCAATGAAATGATCTTTTCAACTATGTTAGCTTGTTAGAGCTCTCTTAGATTTCAACCATCTATCATTGAGTGACATGATATTTAGAAGGAGGCTAGGTTTTAGTCTTTGATAATGTCCTGTGAACTAACTGGTTTTGGGCATCAGTCATTTTCTGTACAGAGGCATGGGGGCATCAATTAAGATATTACAAAATAAATCAATTGTAGACAATCATCATTTTCTGAGTCACGTAGCTGCTTTCAGAATTCTATAAATGTATTTCTAATAATTACTTATTCAATGACAATGTTATCTAACTCTGGTTTCCTTTTTTGGATTGTTAATCACTATAATATATCCTTTTTGTGAAATAGGCTTGTCTCATTATGTACAAATTTCTAAGTGAATAATCAAAGGCAACATGTGACTTTAATGACTAAATATGACATCTACTCTTTTTTTTTACTGCCTGACATTTTCTAAATTTATTTTTATTTACTTGTATACTTATTATTTACTTATTTCAGTCTCTTTTTAAAGGGTATCATCAGAAATTTTATCCTGATTGCTAAATTGCATTTTGCCCTGAATGTCCTAAAATATTTTTATGCATTTTCCATGGTCTTTGTATACTTTGTTGTTTTCCTGTCTGGATAGTCATTAAATGTACAAATTCATATCCTGAAAGATACATTTACTGGTCACAACTGAAGCACTAACAATTATATCTGGTTATACTAAGAGGCCATTCTAGTGACCCAATATCATAAGTAAACTGTTTGTAAATAGTTTCTTCAGTTGATTTCCTGCCTCCTACCTCACCGGCTGTCTTTTCTAACTCTTCTTACTTGTATACTTTTTTTCTCTTGCTGCTGTAAATGTTTGAGTGTCCCAGGGCACAGTTCTAGGACCCTTCTGTCTGCATTCATTTCCTAGCTGATCTAATCGAGCCCTAAGGCTTAAAAAACACCATGTATTCATGATTCCTGAATTTATATTTCCAACCCAGACCTTGCTCCTGAAATCCACATTACAATATCCAATTGCAACCTCAAAATATTCACTTGTATGTCTAACAGTCATTTCAAATTTAAGCATGTCTACAACTGAACCTTTTGACTTCCTCCTAATTTGCTCGGCCAACAGGATTCCAACCTCAAATAATATTATTATTTACTCGGGTACTCAGGCCAAAACATTTTGGAAAATTCTTGACCCCTTTCTTTTTCTCATCTCCCTAATCCAGTTCATCCTCAAAACCAATGGGTTCAAACTTCAAAATATGTACAAAATCTGATCACTTCTCACCCTCTCCACTGTTGCTACCCTGGTCCAGCCACAGTCACCTCTTACCTAGACAACTGCAAGAGCCTCCTGACTGTTCTCCAGTCCTTTACTCTTTATCTTTTTGACAATCTATTTTCAACATAGCAATTAAACCAATTATGTCAAAACATAAGGCTTTCAGTTCCTGAAATACAATAAGTTCTCTCACTGTAGGCTCTCAGAATATTATTTCCTTTGTGTTAAATACTACTTACCCCAGCCTTGTTCCCTTCATTAAAATCTGTGCTTTCCTTGGATCTCAGACCAGCTTCCATAACGAAGTCTTCCCAGACCATCCTTTCCATTGTAGCACTGCTTAGAATATAAATTTTAAATTTATTTCTGTGATTACTTGGTTAGTTTTTGTCCCATAACTGTAATCACTTTATTATAAACTTTATAAAGGAAGTGATCATGTCTGTTTTGACTCATCTTACCCTATCTTCAATTTCTAGCACAGTGCCTGGCTTAGGAAGGAAGGAAGGAAGGAAGGAAGGAAGGAAGGAAGGAAGGAAGGAAGGAAGGAAAAGAAGATGAATGGAAGGAAGGGATTATGTCAAAAGCAAGGCACTAAAATGAAGATGTATGAATTACTGTTTCTGAGGGTGTGAAAAGATAAATTATGTCCCCATAAGTGTCTAATATCCTCTCCTTGGGATCTGGTCATAAGTCAGTTCATTCTCTTCTTGTGAAATTCTCATCTCACTTAAGGCCATGTGTACCCTTTTGAGAAACTCCTACCAGTGTGAACACTGAATGAGCCTCTGTTCCCTATAGTCAACAAACCTAATTGATACAAGAGGTGAGTTTATGACCTAGTTAGATTTTTAGAAAGGTAAGTATATGAGTGTGTGTGTGTCTGTGTGTATTTTATACTAGGCTATAGAAATATATGAATATACATATGCATATATACATATATATCATAGTTATATACCAAAATATTTATGTAATAGTTTATTAATTTCTATAGGAATAAATGTTGCTTTCTATATCCTTATTTCAAAAATTCAAGATCTCATAATCTATAGGCATATCATGTTAAATTAAGCTAGGGATAATAAAATACTCAGAAAATATATGATAACTTAATATTAGGCACATATTTTAAGAAGGCATGAGAAATGACATGGTAATAGTTCAATATGTATAAAAGCAGGAATTCTAAAATTTAGAGGTTGAATTAACCCCTGCTTTTAGTAATTAACTTTTTTTATATTTTTAATTATGAAATACCTCAGAAATACCAAAATAGAGAATATAACGACATCTACAAATAAGCTACAAGGATTTAAGATTAACAATTTACTATGTTTGGTATATACTTATTTTGGTAAATTAATAGAAATAGAGATAGATGGTATGCCATGAATTGAAGAATATATCAATACAAGTGACCAATTTTCCCACTTTGATTCCTAAACATAATCCTATAGGAAAGTTAAGAATATTCTTCTTGTATAGACATAATTGAACCTCTATTATGTTCCACAAGTTCAAAGCGTGATTACCTCTTTTTATAACTGGGTGTGGACAAAGTATCATCTGGGATATAGATGCCAATGGATGGGCCCTGGGATATCTAAGAAACTCTTGCATTTAGAATATATAAACTATACATTATGTTATTTTTAACTTTATAAGAGTATACAATTAATAAGAGAATCTAAGCTAGTGTGAAAATTTTGGGTGGAGTGTTGGCCTATTTCTTTGTTATGTTTGTTTTGGACCTCAGATTAGGTTAATTATGTTCTTCATTTCATGGTGTACTATCATTAATATGTGAATTACTCTTGTACTTTCTATTAACATATTCTCCTTCACACTTTATCTAAAATCCTGCTCCTCTACCCACATAGGAACCCAGTTTCATGTACTTAATATATGTTCTTCCAATCTACCTTCTATAGAGTTACTTACCTATTGAAAATGCCTTGAAAAAATATAGTATTTTGGGAGATAAGCATTTTTTATTTTACATAAATGGTCTTATGTTTTATTTTTATTCTTGATGATTTTCAGTAAGTTCCTTGTAATGTTATAGATATCAATGTTTTGTTAGTGATGAAAATTGCAAATATCTTCTCTGTCTTGGACATTTCTCCTTTAATTTTGCTTTGGTATCCTCTGAAGATTATAGCTCTTGAATTTAACATGGTCAAATCCATTAATTTTTATCTTTATGATTGGTGCTTTTAAGATTTTGTTAATAAGACCTCTACTTACCTCTTCTTTTAGAACAGAGGTCCTTAAGATCTATAATTCATGTCCCTTTATATGCTGAAAAAACTGACCTTGGATTTTTCTTTTCTCACAGCAGGATCACAAAACTCTTGACTGGCCCTCCGTGCCTTATCGATCCACAGACAGCATAGAGACATCTTTAACATCCTGCAGACTCCACACTCTTTCAAAGGTCTACTAGGCAATTTCTCAAACTAGTGTCCTCCCCCATAAATGTCCTACAGTTCATACAAAAGACGCTAGCCTCTTGAGGGGAACCTTTACAATTTTCAATGACACCAGTCTTTTCAAGTTAGTCCATGCTGCTAAATTAAAACCATTTCCTTCAATGCAGTACTGTGTAACATGACAGAACCTTGCCCCTGATGGTGCTCTCCTTTCCTTTACAAGACTCACTCAGTACAAACTTTCCCTATAACTCGCAGACGTACCCACTAAGATAAGGAGGGTATTCTTATGTGTGCACACAGCTGACCAAAGATGTTATCTCAGAATCTCAAATAGTTTTCATTCCCTTTAAGCTGACTGATTGAACAAAGGGAAGAGACATCATATTCTAGGTTCATTCAACTTGAAAATATATGATTTAACATATCACAATTTCCATAAATTTATTTCATTCATATTTCAACAAATTAATGATAGTAGTTCCTACACGTATACCTAAACAATTACTTAGCAGGACTCTAATATGGTACAAAAGTGCAAGCAAAACGGGAACTTATGCTTGGAGAGATCCAAAAATTCCCATGGATTGATCATTTTAGGAAAGAAATACATGATCAACTTCAAAGGGACTTTATTTTTGTTGAATAATTTTTATTTAAAAATTTCATGTTTATTTTTATTTCATAATATTTACAATTTAAAAATCTATCACTGTCTAAAACCAGTTTCCCTATAAAAGGGCTTGCTTTTGCTCAAAAGACACAATCAACTAGAAGGAGTTTACTACATTATAACCACAGAAGTCATCAAATTCTTCTCATGCTGCTAAAAACAAATCAATTTCTGGATGTATTACTAAACAAACTTATAAATATTTGCCCCATTGTGGAACCTGCTGTCTTTTTTAGAGGTCCTATACAGTAAATAAAATGTCTGTGAATTATTGATCTGCTTTACCAATAATGGGGACAATTCTAACTTGAACATAAACACACACATGCATACACACAAACACTCTTCACCTTTAAAGACCGTTTCATGATTTTGGACATATTTTTTCTATGTAACTTTTCTTCAAACATTTAATGACAAAGCATCCCCTTAAACTTATTAATACTTCTCCCATCTTGGGAGCTTGAGAGTAGCCCAAAGGATGCTTTACCTTATTACAGAAATGTAAGTTTCATAGAAGAGCCCCAAATACTTCATATAAATCAATGATTTATAGAGGACTTTTGAACTAAAAATATGCAAAACTCCTTAAAAGATCGTCTTTGATTAACTGAATCACAGTGTTTATCCATGGATTTCATTCAAATAAAATGTAAATAGCTATGCTTTATAGGCAAATGCTTTAGACACAGCAAATACTCCATACCTTTGCCTGACCTTTTATGCACACGCCTGCCATATAACAAGGCAAGGAAAAGGAATAAATTCAAGAAGGAACACCTTTTAGTCAACAGCCATTTTAGACCCACAATTCATATTCATGAGTATGATGAACAAATCTGATCATTGATGATATGTTTGTCAGTATCTGTTACCATATAAGAAACTCGCTCATACATCACTCTAACACAGCAAGTTCAGGATGAGTTTTCCTTTCCTTCTACATATATCTGCCCCATAATATGTACCATAGCATAATAATTATAAATTCCTTGTTCTCAGGCAATTTTAGGTCTAAATTACACATTCCATATAGAATCTACTGTGCATGACCAATGATGATCCCTGTTCTCTTATCAGTAACACCAGATTGTTTACTAAGCTTTTCATACATTCCTGAATCAACAACAACATAGATAAGTTCCCTATATCACCCAGCTTTTAAAATAATTCCAAAGGCTTCCATGTGATTTCCTTTTTTTAATTTTTTTTTATTTCAGCATATTATGGGGGTACAAATGTTTGAGTTATGTATATTGCCTTTGCCCCATCCAAGTCAGAGCTTCAAGTGTGTCCATAACCCAGATTGTGTGCACCACACCCATTAGGTGTGTATATACCTATCCCCTTCCCCACCCACCTGCCTAACACCCAATGAATGTTATTATTATATGTGCACTTAAGTGTTGATCAATTAATACTAATTTTAAGGTAACAAAAACCCTTGAATGGTTCATCTTGTTTTTACTTAAACCTGTTATTTGACATTGCAACACTAGAGTCCCTTGCTCCATCTTGTGCTATGCTGTCCTTTACAGAGATCCCAGTCAATAAATGAGATTCAACTTTGAATGAATCACAAGAAGAAATTCATTGCTCTTTGCTACATACCTATTTATGGTTCATTATGCAATTTCTATCTTTCATGAATATATCAGTCAAGTTAAATTAAAATTTCAAATACATAAAATTTCCAATGCATCTCTCATATTTTTAAATAACTTATACCCCTGATGTCATCTCTTAACAGTTAAAAATAGACCATTCCATTAAATATATCTATGCCAAATCTGAATATTTAGTATCCCAGAGAATTTATATGTAAGTCCTCAGAACTTTACAACAAACATCAGCTTAACACGTTTTTTTTTTCTTTTCCAACCTGATAATTCATAAACCACATCAACAATAGAACTGCTTTGATTTATATAATTTTACTTCTCAGGTCATCAGGTCTGGGTATGTTCAGGTACGAGTAATAGCAAACTAAAATAATTTGGCTAAACAGGGAAGGATTTTTTTATGACATGAAAAGAAGCCCAGTGGCAGGAAGTTCAAGGTTATTAATGAGATTCACCAGTGCTAACAGGAAGACAGAATCTTTCCAACTTTGAATTCTTCCGATCTTAGAGTATAGAGACTTTCATTCTCAAGGGTACCCAGTGGTCA
Source organism: Lepilemur ruficaudatus (assembly GCA_963574885.1). Taxonomy (NCBI): domain Eukaryota; kingdom Metazoa; phylum Chordata; class Mammalia; order Primates; family Lepilemuridae; genus Lepilemur; species Lepilemur ruficaudatus. The sequence continues at coordinate 13,869 of CAUYRT010103814.1, forward strand.
TATAAAACCTGCTGGCTTCAAAACCAGTTAGACAGGCAGAAGGGCGAAAGGTAAAATGACGAAGAGATTCATCCTTTTTATGACTGAGTAGTATTCCATGATACACATATACCACATTTTATTAATCCACTCATGTACTGATGGGCACTTGGGTAGTTTCCACATCTACACAGTTGTGAATTGTGCTGCTATAAACATTCAAATGTAGGTGTCTTTTTTATAGACTGTCTTTTTCTCCTTTGAGTAAATACCCAGCAGTGGGATTTCTGGATCAAATGGTAGTTCTACTTTTAGTTCTTTGA
>CAUYRT010103818.1:0-15520 GCA_963574885.1 Lepilemur ruficaudatus
AAATTAATTGGACAACTAAAAAATATATAGAAAAAATTAGCTGGGCATGGTGGCACATGCCTGTAGTCCCAGCTACTTGGGAGGCTGAGGCAGAAGGATTGCTTGAGCCCAGGAGTTTGAGATTGCTGTGAGCTAGGCTGACACCACGGCACTCACTCTAGCCCAGGCAGCAGAGTGAGATTCTGTCTCAAAAAAAAAAGAATAAACCACACAGAGCTTCCATGTTTCCTCATGCATCTGTGAGTGCTTCTCCATAATTCACCCCTAGACGTGGAGTTGCCAATTTGAGGGGCATGAGGGTCTGCTCCTTACTACATACTGCCAAATTGCTCTCCAAAGGAGCTGAACCTATTACACATTCACACAATCCCTTTTAAAAACATATCTCTGCTCCCCATCACCTAATAAAATCTTCAGTTGCTAGTAGTAGTCTTCAAAGCCCCACTGAATAAGACCCCAGTCTACCTTTACATTTTTATTTACATTACTAGCTTTGTTTCTTCCTCGGTAAAAATAGGGATAAATAAGCATAACAGAGATGCTGTGACATCAGTGAGTTAATCTGTGGCCCACAATGGGTATTAAAAAATGATAGTTTTTTTCGTTCCTTTCTTTCCATACAGTACCCACTCATTGGTCCTTCTGAAGCTACGCAGACTAAGTCTAACCCAGAAAAGGAGGGGGAGGGGTGTGGTAATGCCCAGGCTCGGACACTGTCTTCATCCCTGGTAGGTAGCTTCTCGGCAGGTCAGCTGATTGTTGCAGCTCACTGGGATCTTGGATCAAATTCTTGTCCTGTGTCATGTGTGCATGTGATCAGCATGCTGTCCCTGTCCTTATTCCGAGTCCAAGACAACAGGGAACAGACAAGGCCAAGCACAGAAGCCTCTCTGTACCCCCCAAAAACCCTAGAAAATTACAGCTGCCTGATTAATACCTGCTGAATGTCCAGCTGTGAGTGTCGAATCTGAATACCAAAAAAGGGTTCAGTAGCAGACAGCCTGGGTTTGAGTCCCACTCCACACTTTGCTGTGTGGCCCGGGGCAAGTTGGTTAACCCGCAAGCCTCAGTGTTCTCATCTGTAAGTGAGAATATCAATACCCTTTTCATCAGGCGGTTGTGAGGATCCAAGGAAATAATCCAGGTCAGGTGCAGGCTGGACTCAATGCCTGTTAGCTTTCTAATGTCATCCTCGTGATCTGGAGACAGACTGGCTTGATGCAAACCAGAGTCTGCTGGAATGGAGGTCCCTGTGTGTTTTCCGGCCAGAGCAGGGGAGGGCAAAGGCCAGTGGGCTGCCAGGATGGAGCCAGGGTAGAAAGCAGCCGGCAGAGGAGTTGAGCCCCCTCAGTGGGGGATGGGGGGGGAGGGATCCTGGAGCCAGGCAGGTCCCAGGAAAGACTTCTAGTGTCAGCAGCCTGCGAGTTTTTTCTGATTGTTTTTTTTTTTTTGAGAACTTGAAGTTTCATCTAAACATTATTTCAGAACATACGCAATGTATTGAACAATAGCTTTTTCTGTATGACATTCCTGCTGACATGTAAGAAAATCCTTCATTGTGCCAGGGTATGTTTCCAGTTCTGGTGTGGTGGTTTCTTGTTAGCTAGCCCCATCCTCAGTGGCTCCAGGTTGGGGAGGGACACACTTGATTTGGTCCCTCGGTCTTTTGTTCCTCTTCGCCCCTCGTCTCCTGAGCACACTCATCTGAGCCTCTGCTTAGAAGGAGCCGTGATCGAAGTTACTCTCATCCTCCAGTGGGTGTGGTGTCTGTGGTGCTGCCATGATGCCGGTTCCTCTTCCTCTGATGTCCCCAAAGCTGTTTCCTGCTGTCACTTCCAGTCCTCTCGAGCCTCCAGGCTCCTCTGACTGTGTACATTAAATATAGTGATAAGCCCTGTTTTTCTAGGGCAACTTCATCTCCATATTTCTTGCTGTTTTTACTTAGACTTCAGAAAAAGTTTAAGCAAACCAAGCAGTGAATGCAAGAGATTGGAAGAATTAGGGAAGTAAAGTGTGCGAGAGCTCTCTGGTTTCGGTCACATGCTTATTTAAGGAACTGGTGTGGTTGTTAGAGCAGCTGCCATACCCTGGGATACGTTTCATGAATGCTGTTGGTGCAGAAAGCCGCTTCTCCCTGCACCCTCAAGGATCAGGAACCTGCAGTGCTGGGTACACGCTCGGGAAGAAAGCTGCACACGGCGACAGGCCCGTTCCACTCGGGAGATGTGTAGATTGTGCGCACACACACACGCACACACACACACACGCACACACCCGCCTGGTCACCTCAGTCCACCCTTGCTCTCCCAGGTGGAGTGTTTTTCCCTTATTTTTGAAAAGAGTAAGGTTTACAGTTCAGTGTTCTGAGAAGGTGTCTCAAATTTAAACTGCGTGTAGAAGTCTTATAATTCTTTCAAGTGGAAAACGCACTGGATACTTTCGCCTGTCGTATGTAAAACCACTTGAATGCGTTCTGCTCTCTGCACCCTATCTGTAAGAATCTGAGTTTTCAAATGCATTGAGTGGTCAACCTTAGTTCTGTTTTCAGGCCAATTGCTTAGAATCTGGTTTGTCTGGAGTATTATGTATCTAAAGTCTCCAGTTAAGAATCTTGTAGTGTCAAAAGGTCCCGAGCTGCTATAGGGAAGCTTCATTTAGAACATCTAAATTCATCTCAGCTCAAGTGCCTTTTTTATGAGCCATGCTTAATTTCTTGAAGTAATCAGTTATCACTGAGCTCTAACATTAGTAATCTGATGCAGTCTGTTAAAGTACATAAAGACCAGTAATTTTAGTAAAATTCCTCCAACAATGGTATTTAAGACCCGCCCTAAGGAGGCATTTAGTCTTGAAGCATTTCCTTATCCATCCCTCCCTTACTTCACCAAGTAGATTCTAAAATATGTTGCTGGATTGGAATTCCTGAGCAGCTCACACAGGTTAGCACTGTGGCCGGTGCGGATGTGCACGGGCGTCTGGCACTGGGGCGTAGCCATGCTCGGCTGCTGCCATATGAGTGAGGTGAGTGAGATTCTTTCCACCTAAACGGGGGAGGGGGGAGAAATGGTGGAAAGCCGTTGCCCCTCCCCAAGTGGACGCCCTGAGCTGTCATCATCGGTGTAGCAGGGTGCCTCCTGGCCCTTACCTCTCGGTTTGCCCATTTCAAAAAGTCCTTATACTACATCCTCAGAGTTGTTTTAATCCACTTGGCACCAACTACCAAAGTGGACCAAGCACCTGCTATCAGCAAGCATGATTTCTGGCAGGCTCTCTGATTACATTTCCCACTGCGTCTAGAGGTACCCTCTGCCTTCCCGAGTCTCTGCCTCCTGTAGTCTCCCAAGCGTTGCTGGAAATGGATTATTTAAGCTCCGCGGCTTTATTAACCTGCCCTTGCTGCCTCCACCAGTACAGCTCACTTTACTTTTGCTCTTCCTGTTCTGGAGTCCTGGTGCTGCCCCTGCTTCCTTTTCACTGCTGTTAGTACTTCTCAGAAACCACGACTGTGACTTATCTCTATCTACACAGTATCATGTCCTTTCAAAATCAAAGAACTTAAGAAATGTCTTCAATTAGTAAGTCATGATGTTAAAGGAGGCAGCCAGGTAATCCCACTCACTAGATGGATACACTGAGGCACTGCCAAGAATCATGTCTGTCCAAATTAGAACCTCAGTCCCAAGCTTTTTACTAGGAACTATCAATTTAATGCTCATTTTCATATCAGTTTGCTTACATCTATGCATTTTACATTAAAGCAAGTTGTGCTAGAGAAACTGAGGTGGGGAAGTAAATAGTTCATGTTGTGAGCGGGTCAACTGTGGGGCCCTGGTTGTTCCTCTGGCCCCAAAGTCACATTAGTAAGCTGCAATTCAAGTTAATGTTTATTAGTGGGTTGCATAAGTACCAAATGCAGAAACTGTCCTGTGTTTTTAGAAGTTAAGAAGGGCCCATTAATTTTCAAAGAATTTAATTATAAAGTAGTTTATTTTTTATTTTTTTGAGACAGAGTCTTCCTCTGTTGCCCAAGCTAGAGTGCCGTGGCATCAGCCTAGCTCACAGCAACCTCAAACTCCTGGGCTCAAGCAATCCTTCTGCCTCAGCCTCCTGAGTAGCTGGGACTACAGGCGTGCACCACCACGCCCGGCTGATTTTTTTCTATTTTTAGTAGAGACTGGGTCTCGCTCTTGCTCAGTCTGGTCTTGAGCTCCTGACCTCAAGTGATCCTCCCACCTCAGCCTCCCAGAGTGCTAGGATTATAGGCGTGAGCCACCTTGCCCAGCCTATAAAGTACTTTTCATGAAAAACAGCTTCATGTTCATGCAGTTGCAACGTGGAGTTAGAAACTTTATCATGCCAGACATGGTGGCTCATACCTATAATCCCAGGTCTTTGGGAAGCCAAGGTGGGAGGATCTCTTGAGGTCAGGTATTCAAGACCAGCCTGGGCAACACAGCAAGCCCCTGTTCCTACCAAAAATTTAAAAATTAGCTGGGCATGATGGTGCATGCCTATAGTCCCAGCTACTCCAGAGGCTTAGGGAGGAGGATTGCTTGAGGCCAGGAGTTAGAAACTGTAGTGAGTTATGATTGTGCTACTGCACCCTAGCCTGGGTGACAGAATGAGACTCTTTCTCAAAAATAAAAACAAAACACAACTTCAACACTGTTTTAATTTTAAAATAGCAAAATGTAGTAAATAAATATTAAGTGACTCTCTTACTAACTTTGTGATTGAGATTGTGTTGTTTGCTAGTTTGTATATATAGAGGTTGATTTGCAAACGAATGGGTCTTACATATGTACTTGTTGTCCTGGGTAAAGAAATACTTCTGCTAGCATTGACTGCGGTGAGCCATTGACTGTTTCTCACTGAAGAGGAATATGGACGTTTGGTTTGTTTCTTAAGTTTCTATTCCCTGCTGGCAGGGAAGTGGTGTATCACCCATACTTTCGGTAAACTGTGATTAGCTTGCCCATTTCCAGCTCGGGCCTCCAGGGCTCAGTTCCCTGTAGAAGGGATGAAACCCTACACCAGAGCTGCCACTCACGCAGACCACAGAGCCCACTGCCCTGGTTCACAAGGAGCAGTCGTTTTCCTAAAATAATCATATAACACGTATACACTCTTTGATCACTAAGATGTTGCTATTTTGGTAAACTAAACTCTAAGCCAACTCTAAGGCAACAGCATAAATCTTACATGAGATTGACTGTCCCAGGGTTGACCTCAGGGTAGGGCCTCAGATAAGTTACCTTCAAGGAACTCCAAGGGATATTTCAGGGTAGCGGGTCGCTAGCCCTTGGCAGAGCTGTGACCTCAGGAGAAGCAGCAGAAGAAGGCAGCTGCCCTGGCTGTGGAGCAGGAGTCCCGACCAGGGCTTACATCGCCGTGGAGACGTGGAGGTGGGCTCTAGAAAGCCTCCTGCCCTGCACTCTCTGTGAGCTGCTGAGCTCAATCTCAGCCAGGCCCCAGGGCCCGGGCAGTGCCACCTATGCCTCCTCAGAACAGCCTTCTCCTCTAGGGCCCAGGGGCCGAGTTCAGAAAGACCTGGGACTTGTCACTTCCCTGGGCCTCAGTTTCCACACCAGGAAAATAGGCATAATAAAACAAATCCACACTGAGCCATTGTGAACATTAAAATGTATAAAGGACTGGGAATGTGAGGTGGGTTCCTTAATGGATCTATAGTAAGGGGGCATCACATAAATGCCCCCAGATGCAAGGCGGTGGGCATAGTATCTCTGCAGCAGCCCATCCATGAGTAAGACGTGCTAACTGTTAGAACAGGCTGTAGATTGATCTGAAACCTGCCTCTCATTCTGCTGATTCTGGCCTGCCTTTGGGGACTATATTGAATAAGTCAAATCCCCTTTTCTGAAGACAGCCTAGCCCAGGGTGACACCATGTAGTGATGGTGGGTGGCACTGACAGCCTGTGTGCCAAAGAGAGTCTAAAGAAGCAGGAGCCACTCCCCCCTGCATCGGCCCTACCCAAAGGCAGCCCTAGGACAGGTGGCCTCACATTCCAGCTCCCAGCCCCCCAGGCCCAGGAGTTTGAGCCTTCATATCCCTTGGAAACTGACTCAGATAAATCAAATTCACCAAAGACCAGGACATCCAGAATGACTAGAAATTAGTCTGAAATGAGAACAGGCTACTCGTGTTTGCAGAATAGAGCTCTCTCTTCCTGTTGGCACACGTAGAGAGCCAAATGACAGTCACAGGTTGTTGGTGGGCAAGGAATCAAGGGCAGGCTTGGTTAGATCATCTCAGGGACCGTTGTCACCATCCCAGAGACCATACCAGCACTTGGCTGCCACCTTCCTCCAGGGCCCCTCCTTCCCTGTTCTCTTTCTGGCAGCTGCCTGCTTTCTTAGCTAACACTCCCTGGAGGAAGGGCTGGCTGTCTAATTTAACATGCAGAGGACAGGCTAGGTCTGAAGGAGGCCTCAGTGTTACCGTGTATGCCGCTCAGCTGGCATTTGGTTTTATGCAGCTTTGTGACACTCCATATATGCTATGTTTTTGTTTTTAACTCTTTTTTAATTTGAAAACTATCTGAGATAATTGTAGATTCACATGCAGTTGTTAGAAATAGTACGGAAGAATCCTGTGTACCATTTACCCAGTTCCTCTAATGGCAACATCTTGCAAAACTATAGTACAATATCACAACCAGAATATTGACACTGATGCATTCAAGATCTAGAACATTTCCATCACCACAAGGATCCCTTTTATAGCTACACCTCCCTCTCTCTCACCCCCATTTCTTCTGTGTCCCCTGGCAACCACTAATCCGTTCTCCACGTCCATAATTCTGTCATTTCAAGAATGTTATATAAATGAAATCATACAATATGCAACCACTGAGGATTGGCTTTTTTCACACAAGTAATTCTCTAGAGATTCATCCAGATTTGTGTCCATCAGCAGTTCATTCCTTTGTCTTCCTGAGTGTATTCTGCGGTGTGGAGGTACCGCAGTGCGTTTAACCATTCCCTTGCTGGACGGTATTTGTTGTTTCCAGTTTTCGACTGTTACAAGTAAAGCTGCTAGAAACGTTCATGTACAGATTTTTATATGCCAGTAAGCTTTACTTCTCTGGGATAAATGCCCAGCAGTGTAATTGCTGGATTGTATGTTGTTGCATGTTTAGCTTTTTAAGAAACTGCCAAACTGTTTTCCAGAGGGCCTGAATTATTTTACATTTCCATCAGCAGTGTATGAGTGTTCCCGTTTCTCTGCATCCTTGCCAGCCATAGATGGTGTCACGGTTTTTACTTTTGCCGTTCTGATAGGCACACAGTGACATCTCATTGTGGTTTTAATTTGCATTTCCCTAATGGATAATGATATTGAATATCTTTTTATGTGCTTATTGCCATCTATGTATCCTCTTAAGTGAAATGTCTCTTCATGTCTTTTGCCCATTTTCTAATTAGAGTGGAGTGTTTGGGTTTTTTACTGTTGAGTTTTGAGAGTTCTATGAATATATATATTTTAAATACTAGTCCTCTGTCAAATATGTGGTTTCCAAATATTTTCTCCCAGTCTGTAGCTTTTCTTGTCATACTCTTAACAGGGTCTTTCACGGAGTAAGTTTTTTTAAATTTTTGATTAAATACAGTTTATCAAATTTTTTTGTATGTGTGGATTTTGCTTTTGGTATCAGTTCTAAGAACTCTTCGCCTAGGCCTGGATCCTGAAGATCTTCTCCTATTTTTCCTAAAATTTACGTCCATGATCCATTTCGAGTTAATTTTCGCATAAGGTATAAGAATTAGGCTGGGGTTCAGTTTTTTCCTAGGGCTGTCTAGTTGGCCCAGCACTGTTTGTTGAAAAGGCCATCCTTCCTCATTGAATTGGGTTTGTACCGTGTCATTTATCCTCCGGGCATCTTCCTGTAGGTCTCTTTCGCAGTTCTCTGTTCCATTCCATTGATCCATGCGTCCACCGCTCTGCCAGTGGCACACAGTCTGGATTCCTGTAGCTGTGTAGTAATTCTTAGAATCAGGTCAACTGAGTCCTCCCATATTGTTCTTCTTTTTCAAAATTTTCTTAGCATATTCTAGTTCCTTTGCCCTCTCCATATAAATTTTAGAATAGCCTGTATATAACTACAAAAACTCTTGCTGGGATTTTGATAGAAATTATTATTAAACCTGTATGTCAATATGGGGAAAACTGATAATTTTAACTATGTTGAGTCTTTAATTCATAAACAAAGTATGTTTCTACATTTATTTAGATCTTCTTTCATTAGAATTTTGTAGTTCTCAACATACAAATCTTGTACGTTTTGTTAGATTTATACCTACGTATTTTCTGTCTTTTTTTAAGCAATTGTAAATTGTATTATATTTTTAATTTCAATGTTCACATGCTCATTGCTAGCATATAGAGATTTACTTTTATATGTTTACCTTATATCCTGTGACCTTTTTGAATTCATTCAATAGTTCCTGGAGAGTTTTATGGTTTTGGTAGATTCCTTGTGATTTTCACCATAGATGATCATACCATCTGCAAATAGGGATAGTTCTGTGTCTTTCCTTCTGATCTGTATGCCTTTTATTTCCTTTTTTGGCCTTGTTGGTCTGGTTAGAACGACCGGCACTATGTTGAATAAGGGTAGTGACAGCAGAAATCCTTGCCTTGTTCCCAGTCTTCGGGGGAAAGCGTCTAGTCTTTCACTACTGAGTAGAACATTGGCTGTAGGGTTTTTTGTAGCTGCTCTTTTTCAAGTAGCCCTCCATTTCTACTTTTCTATGAAAGTTTTTGCCATAATGGGTGTTGAATTTTGTCAGATGCTTTTTATTCATCCATTAATATGATTGTATAGTTTTTTCCCTGCATAAGTTTGTTAATGGTGGATTACAATGATTCAGTTTTAAATGTTGAACCAGTCCTGTATCACTGGAACAAACCAACTTGGTTATGGAATATAATTCTTTTATAATAACATATAGCTCTATTCTGTTTGTTAAGGATTTCTGCACTTGATTGATGAAGGAGAGTTGCATTTTTCTTTTTTTGGCACTATCTTTGTCTGGTTTTGGTACCAGAGTAATACTGACTTCATCACATGAGTAAGGAAGTGTTCTTTCCTCTTCTCTTTTCTCAATTGATGTTACTTCTTTAAAATATTGATAGAATTCTCCAGTGAAACCATATGGGCCTAGAGATTACTTTTATGGGAGTTTTAAGATTATGAATTTAATTTCCTTAATAGTTATAGGACTATTCACATTATGTATCTCCTACTGAAGGGCTTGTGATAGTTTGGTTTTCCATCCAAGGTACCAAATTTGTATGTGTAGAGCTATTTGTAGTAGTCCCTTATTATCCTTTCAATGTCTGCAGGGTCTGCATGATGTTTCCTGTTTCATTCCTGATGTTGGTAGTTTGTGACTTCTGTCTTTTTCATGGTCAGTCGTGCTAGAGGTTTGACAATTTTATTGATCTTTTCCAAAGAACCAGCTCTTCGTTTCATGAATTTTTAAACTCTATTGTTTTTGTTTTCCTTTTCGTTGATTCTGCTGTTTTTGTTATTCCCTTCCTTTTGCTTGCTTTGGGTTTGTTTTTCTCTCCTTTTTCTGTGTTCTTGAGGTTTTCTATTTTTTAATTTGTTTCAAGATGAAGCATTGTTATGATAGCTGCTTTAAAATCTGTGTCATGGGGTTTGGGGAAAAAAATAAAAATAAAATAAAATCTATGTCAGGTAATTCTAACATCTCTGTCATCTAGATGTTAGCATCTACTGAGTATCTGTTTTCATGCAGTTTAAGATTGCCCTGGTTCTTGATATGATAAGTGGTTTTTTAAATTTAAACTTGGCCAGGCGAGGTAGCTCACACCTGTAATCCTAGCACTCTGGGAGGCTGAGGCAGGAGGATCAGTTGAGCTCAGGAGTTCAAGACCAGCCTGAGCAAGAGGGAGACCCCATCTCTACTAAAAACAGAAAAAATTAGCTGGGCAACTAAATATAGAAAAAAAATTAGCTGGGCGTGGTGGTACGCACCTGTAGTCCCAGCTACTCGGGAGGCTGAGGCAGGAGGATCATTTGAGCCCAGGAGTTTGAGGTTGCTGTGAGCTGCGATGACACCACTGCAACTCTACCCTGATCCACAAAGGGAGACTCTGTCTCAAAAAACAAAAAAATAAAAAAATAAAAACAAATAAACTTGGGCATGTTGGGTGTTATGTTACGAGACTTTGGATCTTATTTAAATCTTCTGTCTTAGCTGGTTTCTTCTGACAGTGCTCTGTCGGAGGAAGCAGAGACTCCTCATTACCCCTCAATACAGAAGTGGGTATTAATAGAACTCCAGATTCCACAGTAGCACTGTTGACACCGGACTGGGAGAGGTCCCTTATTGCTGCAGGGCAGGTCGGGAGTTCTGGATCCCACCGGCCTGCACTCACGCCTCCCTGACTAGGGTGATAGGGATGCCTGCTCTCGGCTCCCCGCTCCGCCTTTTGTGGCTCTACCCGGCAGGGAGGGGAGGGCCGTGGGCACTGCCTGTCGGGTAGCAGTCCAGCTCCCACGCGGTCTCTACTCACACCACGGCTCGGGCCTCAGTACCACCCAGCAGGGATGGCATTTCTCCCTACTGGTCTTCTCTCGTGTCACCACCTGGGGGTGTTGGGTGCTTCATCACGGCCTGCTGAGGGGAGAAGCCAAGGCTCCCAGGGCCTTGCTGGCAGGGTTAGGAGGGGGTTACGATGTTTTCTGTGGTGTTTGGTTATTTTCTAAAAATTTTCTGTCCTGCTAGACTCCCCCTTTCCTGGTCCTTTGGCTAGAGGGAGCAGGCTTTCGGGGACTTTTTTTTTGTCTTCTCCGTTGACATTTCTAGGTTACTGGCTTCTTCGGCTCCAAGTCTAGCATAGGCGAGTCGGCTCACCACCTGTCCTGTTCCTTGAGTCCCAGCATCCCTAGCTGGTCTGCCTTCTTTTCTCCATCTTTCAGGATCTTCTTATGTTTGTTTAGCAGGGCGTGTCCAGTGTTTTTAGCTGTACTTAGTGGGAGGAACAGGGAAGGCACATTCACTCCATCTTCTCGGAAGCAGAACAACGCTTCTGTTTTTGCTGAGCCTTCTTACTTAGTGACTGTCAACTACTTGAGAAGAGCAAACCTATCATAGACAGTTTCCTATCTGCCTGTGCATGTGAAGATGTCTAATATTTAATAGTTATTTGTAGGCTGACTGATTTGGCTGTTCATGTGGTACCTTCATCTCAGAGAGACAATTCTGAGAACTGTGATTAGGAGAGACTAATGTGTGTTATGGAACCTCCACACACCTATAGCCAGGAAGTGTTCCCCAGGCACCCAGCTTCAAGGACAGGTTGGGTGACATCCTCCCTTTCATCTTCACAGAGAGGTTGTGAGCAGAGGGCTGGCTGCCCCGAGACCCCTTGGAACGTAAGCCTACGGGTTGCTGTGGTCGGCTGAGGCCTTCTTATTCCATGGCAGCTGCACATTCTGGGAGCTGCCACCAGAGAGCTTGTGTGGCAGGGTGTCCAGAGCATTCACCCCATGTCTCCTTTGAAACAGGAGGACCATGACACCATGGAAGCCGACCTGGACAAAGATGAACTGATCCAGCCCCAGCTTGGAGAACTCTCAGGCGAGAAGCTTCTGACCACGGAGTACCTGGGAGTAAGTGCCACGTGAAGGGGGGTTCTGACATAGAGAGGTTAGCCGACATTGATGGACGTGTTTATGAGAAGATCCATGCCAGCCAGTTTGCTCTCTGTGGCCGCAGGCTTGTGTCAGGAGCCACCATAGCATCTGAAGGTATACCTGGCCTTGGAAATAAGCACCTACCCGCCGCTGTTTAGTGTCCATGTGCCTTGTCTGTTAGAAGGGAGGATGTGATAGGTTTGGAAGTCATCAGCACAGGGGTGGTAGCTGAAACCACCGGAGCCCATGAGGCTGCCCACGAAAGCGGAGCGTGGAGAGGGAGACAGTGAGAGGCTGAGCAGAGAGGGGTGTTCCAGTACGGCAGGACAGGGAGAAGGAAGGGGGCCCCCAAGAACAGTCGGGGGCCTGAGGAGAACCGAAAGCCCCTGGATTATGACCCACCAGCTATATAGGGCAGGGCATGAGCCGTGAGGGAGCTGCCACTCGCCCAGGAGGGGGTGGCAGTACCAGGGCTTGCAGGTGTCTAGTGACGGGGGGTGGGGGTGGCGGCGGGTGCTGGCGTGTAAGGTTTCAGAAGGGAGGGGCAATTGCAAGGGCTGAGGCCCCGCCCAGGCTGAAGCCCTGCATCCGGCACATAGTGTAAAGGTCATGGTCATGGAAAGGGGCCCCTAGAGCTTTGAAGCTGGTGGTTGAGGCCGGGTCAGTAACATGGACCTCAAAATCGAATTTAGGTAGGCTGATGTTGGAGGGGAGGAGGGAGCCAGTCTCTCGCTCAACAATTGACTGGCAAAGCAGGGACTTGGGAAGGAGGAAGATGGTGTGTGTGGGTGGCCTGAGCCTTTATGGGAGCAGGTGACAGCAGAACACACCTGCCTTTTCCCATTGCCACCCCCAGCCAGGCCCTCCCACATGCCCTAGACACTGGGCCCCTGGTCACCTGGCTCTCATCCCTTCCTCATTGTCTACAGAACTTCTAGGGGCTCCGGGCTGGAGGGCAGTGCATGCTGGTGGAACTTGAGGTTAGAGGGACAGCCAAAGGCCAGACTGTGGGGCTTTGTGGCTCTTACACTACAAGAGCTAGGAAGCCACAGGAGGTTGAGAACAAAGCAACTAGGTTTGACATATGTTTTAATATAAACACACATTTTCACTCTGACTGCTTTGCAGAGAGTAGACTGTAGGAGCAAGAGGAGGAAGGGGATGGGGCGGGAACCACGGCTACCCCCAGCCATGGACAGGGCTGCTGGTAGGACCCCGCCGTTGTCCTTAGAAAGCCTCAAGGATCAAAGGGGCCTAATGGACCGTGGAGGCTCTGTTTGCATTAGGTCAAGTGGGGAGGTGCCCATAAACATCAGAAGTGAGGCAGTCCAAGGTTCCAGGCTGTTGATGGACGTCTCGAGCCATGACTAGGCCTTTGTTTCCCGTTGGAAGAAGGCCGGCTTTGTCAGAGAGATTGCGCTCCGTTTGACAGGATAGAAGCATCTGCAAGATGCTCTGCTTCATGGGCAGGCGATGAGAGCAGAGGAGGCAGGTTGGTGGGGCTCCTCGGGAGAGCAAGCGGTGATATCTCAAGCCTGCGGTGCATGTGTCCCTGCCTCGCAGTCCCAGACACAGCCACGCACGCACTGAAACATCCGCGAGGATGGTCATTTGCAGCTGGGTCGGACAGAACCCTGAATCCAGCTCTCGGTTGATCAGGTGTGGTACCTCTACACGGTGAGACACTGTGGATGAGGCCTTCTGTTGATATGGGAAGGATTTTTAACAACAACAACAATGAAAGTTTAATCATGCAAATTGGTGAGGCACAAGGACCAGTGCTGTCAGGTCAGTCAGTAACCCTGGTGTAATGCCATCTGAAATGGTATCACCTTCCCGTAATGGGCAGTTGTACACCTCCGGGACGTATTTGTGCGATCCGTTCACCGCAGGAAATATTTTTGATCTAACATAAGAGAAACTGCACGCGTGCTTGCTTGTCCCAGTGGTGCCGGGGCTACTGCGTGGAGACGCGAGTTGTGAGAAGGCAGCATAGACGGCGCCGCGGCATAGACAGGACAGCCAAGCGCCTCTGTCTCCCGTCGCTCAGTAACAAAGGACCACAGACTGGGGCTTAAAACAACAGAAGCTTATCCTCTCGCAGTTTTGGAGGGCAGAGTCGAACATCAAGGTGTCAGCAGGGCTGTGCTCCCTCCAGAGACCCTGGAAGGGGAGAATCCTGCCTGCCTCTCCCAGCGTCTGCTGGCTCCAGGCGTCCTTGGCTTGTGGCTGCAGCACTTCGATCTCTGTCTCACCTGCATGTGGCTTCTCTTCTCTCGGTGTTCTCCTCTTCTGTCCTTTGTAAAGACACTTGTCACTGGATTTAGGGCCTGCCTGGATAAGCCAGGATGATTTCTTCATCTCAAGGATCCTTAATTAAATCTATAAAGACTCTTTTCCAAATAAGGTCCCATTCACAGGTTCCAGGGTCAGGATATGAACAGTCTTTTGGGCACCACCATTCAGTGCACTGCGCCAGGCCTCACGGGGTCTCGTAAACGTCTGTAAGTTTCCTTAGAAAGCTTGACACCGACACTGAGGTCGGATGCTCGTCCCCAGCACTGCCTTCACCTCCTCGGTCCTAATCACATGACCTGAAATTGCCAGCCTGCCAGCCCCTGTGTGCTGGGTCAAGGGTTTCCAAAGAGGGGGAGTGTCACCTTGCCACGCCCTTGCTGGCCTTTAAGTTCACATCTTTGTAACTTTTTTGTGTGTGCCAAACGAGGGAATCTGACCAAGACGGAAGATGTTCCACTAGGGAATATGCGCCTGAAACTCAGGCCTCAGGCCTCTCTTGCTGGAGTTCTGGGCAGAGTTTTCAAGATGGGTCTAAGGATATTGCTTTTTGAAACAGTCTATCAGAAAACTGTATTTGAAAAATTTTTATTGAACCTGTGCCAATTGCCTAACACAGCGATAAGACACAGCTGTTACCTTCAAGAAGTTTACGAGAGAAAGCACAAAACAGATAAGACCTCTCTTGCGGAGTGGTGTCAGTGACAGCTGGGAGTGGTCAGTGGGCTGGCAGGTGAGTCCCAGACCCCCGAATGTGGGTTAAGCCCAGAGTCTAGGCCCCACCCCAGACCTGCTGACCGTGATCCCAGGACTCGGTTGTTGTCCACACCTGTGATTTCAAAACTAACCAGCAGCTTGGGGGTGAGGGTGGAGGTACAGCTGGAGCAGCCCACCTGGGTGTTCGGGGGTGGAGGAAACTGTCCCCAGGATCCTGGACCCAGTAGCTCGTCCCTGCTGGGCATTTCCAACCACCTTCTTTGCGGGGCCACACTGCCCATCCTTGCCCTCCAAGTCTACACACATAGCTCCTCTGCGCTGCAGAGCCCAGACCGAGCAAAATGCTGGAGATCGTGGAGAACTCAGAAAGCTAGTGACAAGAGAACAAGTCACTCTCCCTAGGCTTGCAGGAGAGTGGCAGTGGGCACATGGAATGTGTTGTCCACCCATAATTCTGGTGACGCCGCGTGCTGGGCTCTTCTTTAGGCTGTGAACGTTGGCCGCTCTGGACTGATGCTCACCTCCTGCTTCTCCTGCCTTGAGTCTTTGTGAATTTCCTAGTGTCACCCATACTGTGCTGAGTAACCAACAGTTCCTCCTAAAAATAATGCCTTGATTTAAATAGCTTCATCACTTGGGTTAAAGGGATGTAGATATTTAGAATAAAATCAGGCCGGGCGCGGTGGCTCACACCTGTAATCCTAGCACTCTGGGAGGCCGAGGCAGGCGGATTGCTCAAGGTCAGGAGTTCGAAACCAGCCTGAGCAAGAGCGAGACCCCGTCTCTACTAATAATAGAAAGAAATTAATTGGCCAAC
>CAUYRT010103820.1:0-38618 GCA_963574885.1 Lepilemur ruficaudatus
TTAGGTGATTTCATCGTGCAAACACCATGGAGTGTATTTATACAAACGTAGATATTACAGCCTACTAGCCTAGATGGTAGAGCCTATTGCTCCTAGGCTACAAACCTGTACAGCATGTTACTGTTCTAAGTACTGTAGGCAATTTTAACAGAGTGTTAAGTATTTGTATATCTAAATATATCTAAACATAGAAAAAGTATAGTAAGTATACAGTGTTATAATCTTATGGGATCATTGTTGTATATGTGGCCCATTGTTGACCAAAATGTCACTATGTGGTGCTTAACTGCAGTTTATTTCCAGAGCATTGTACTATTGCTCTCTAGTTTCCAATGTTGCTGCTGAAAAGTCTGAAGTTAGTCTGATTCCTGTTCCTTTGTACAAGATCTCTCCCCACACACACACCTTTTGATCTTCTCTTTGTCTCTAATCTTTATGAGAATATGCTTTGATATGAATTTATTTTCATTCATTGTTCTGGGTGCCTGGTGAGTCCTCTTAACCTGGGAAGTCTTGTCCTTCAGTTCTGGGACATTTTCTTGAATTATATGATTGATGGTTTCCCTCCCTCCATTTTTATTTTCTGGAACTCCTATAACTCAGGCAGTGGCCCTCTTGTATGGATATGATTCATTTTCTTATTTTTTCTCTTCTATTTTCCATCTATCTCATTGCTCTTGGAGATTTTCAATTTTATCTTCTAACTCTTACATTGAGATTTTAATTTCTATATGTATGTCTGTATAAATATATATTACATATATACACATACATATGTAATGTCTATAAATGTAACAATATATAACATATTATAAATATGTGAATAATATAATAATAGAAAATATATAATATTAATATAATATATAAGTAGATAATTTTCATGGTCCCTTTTCTGTTCTCTGAATATTACTTTTTTATTGCATCTTGTTCTTCGTTTATGGTTGCAGTTCTATTATTTCTTCTCTCTGAGGATATTAATGAGGTTGTTGGTAATTTTTGACATTTTCTTCTTCTTTATTTTTTTCTTTCCGAAACAGAGTCTTGCTCTGTCACCCTGGCTAGAGTGCCGTGGTGTCATCGCAGCTCACAGCAACCTCAAACTCCTGAGCTCAAGAATCTCCTGCCTCGGCCTCCCAAGTAGCTGGGACTACAGGCACACACCACGATGCCTAGCTAATTTTTCTATTTTTTGTAGAGACAGGGTCTCACTCTTGCTCAGGCTGGTCTCAAACTTCTGGCCTTGAGAGATCCTCCCGCCTTGGCTTCCCAAAGTGCCAGGATTACAGGCATGAGCCCACCGCGCCCGGCCTGACACTTTCTTCTTCATATAGAGTTCCTGTTTCTTCCATGTTGCTTTTTTCTTTTTTTTTCCTTCAGGATTCTTGAGCACCTATCATACCCTAGGAACTTTGCACTTCATATGTCATATTGAACATTCGTAATTATTCTCTAAGAATATTCTGTAAGAGCATTGCTGACTCACCTCCTGTATTAGATTCCTAGGGCTGTCGTAACGAAGTACCACAGACTGGGTGGCACAGAAATTTATTTTCTCACAGTTTTGGAGGCTAGAAATCCAAGATCAAGGTGTCAGCAGGGTTCCCTTCTGAGTCCTCTTTCTTTGGTTTGTAGATGGCATCTTCTTCTCCCTGTGTCTTCACGTGGTCTTCCCTCGGTACATGTCTGTTCAAATTCCTTCTTATGTGGACACCAGTTATGTTGGATTAAGGCCACCCATATGACCTCATTTAACCGTAATCACCTCTTTAAAGACCTTACCTCCAAATCCAGTCACATTCGGAGGTGCTCGGGGTTTGGACTTCAACACAGAACTTCGGGAGGGGGACCCAATTCAGCCCATGACACCCCCATACTCCTGACCCCCAGCTTTCTGCCTGGCTCCCACCGCTTCATGGAAATAGCTGCCCCCAGAGTCACCAGCTGCCTTCTTGTTACCAAGTCCCCTGGACAGAGGCTGCTCTGTCCCCTCTGGCCAGGTCTTTCAATAGCATGTCACTCAGGGCTTGCTCACTTCTCCCTGCAATCCCACCCTCCTTTCATCTCTCTGATCTCCATTCTTGCCGGTTTTCCTCCCACATCTTTGCTTGCTCTGTCCTGGGGTCCTGGGCTTCATCCTCAGCTGGTCCCTCAAAATTTGAGCATCCCCAGAGCTCTCTGGTCTGCCCCTTCAGCTCTCCAAGGCCATGAGGTCAGTGACCACCTGCTTCAGAATGGCACTGGGCAGGTGGGTGGGAGGCCTGTTAAAAGCCAGACTCCCAGGCTGCATCCAAAGCTGTCAAAGCCAGAATCTCTGGTGGTGGATCCCAGCAACCTTCCTCTTTAGCGAGATCCCTACACAATCCTAATGCACCCCAAGTAGTGGCCAACATTTACTAAGCAGTCACCAGGCACAGATCTAAGCACCTGACACATATGAACTTATTGGCTCTTCCCAGCAACTCTACAAGGGAGGAACAGACCCCCTCCACTTTAGGGAGGGGCGGGAGGCTCCAAGAGAGTCAGTGACTCCCATTGTCACACTGCTGGTAAGTAGCAGTGCTCAGATTTGAGCCCAGGTCACTGGTTTCACAGCCTATGAGGCAAACCACCCCTGTAGGTTGTCACCAAGGTTTCAGAGCCACTGCCCTGGGTACTCATCCCGCTGGCACCTCTAAGCCCTCAGGTTTGAGCTCAGGGCCCTGTCACTAGCCCAGAACTTCCCCTTAGGCTGACCTTCCTGCCAGCTGCCAACGGGCCCTGTCTGGAGGTCTCTTGGGCACCTCCAACCCAACCCATTCCAGACCTATTCTTCCTTTTCTCCCACAGTGCTCCTGCCCTGGTACCGAGTCTAAACTGGCTGCCAGCCTCACCCCTTTCTCTCCCTCTCCTGCCACATCCCCTCTCCTCCAGGGCCTGGGCTCCCTCGGCCTCACCCCTCCTCCCTGGTCCCCTCCCCCACCCTCCTGACCCAACTGTGCCCCTCCTCTCCCCACCTTACCCTCACAGCCCCAGGACCTTTCAGCCACTCCGTTCCCCTGCTCAAGACCCACCCTGGGCCGCCCCTTGGCATCACCCTTTCCTGGCACTCAGGGCTGCACCCAGCCTGCTCTCTCCCAGCGCTCCGGGCAGTTGGCCCTTTCTGGATGGTGTCGTGTGGCTTCAGGCTTCCCAGTGGGCCTTTCACCTGCCTGGTGTGCTCTTTCTCTCTTTCTTTGCTGGTTAACTCATCCTTCTTTCTTTCTTAAATTTTTAATGGAGGCAAAATTCACATAACACAAAATTCACCATTTTAGTCATTTTAAAGTATACAATTCAGCGGTTTTGGGGATATTCATGATGTTGTGCAACCACCACTGGCTAGTTCCAGAACATTTTCCTCACCCCAAAGAGGAAACCGGAAGCTCCGCATCTCCCCTGCTCCAGCCCCTGGCAGCCGTGAGTGTATTTCCGTCTCTTCTGGACGCTCCATGTGAGTGGGGTCCTACCCGCGTCGCCTTTCACGTCTGCTGCTTTCGTCAGGTTCACCCATGTGGCAGCACGGGTGAAGACTTCAGTCCCTTTACTCTTTTTACCTCCTTTCCTTTTAAAGGTTGAATAACATTCCACCTTGTGGACGTGCCACGTTCTGTCACCCATTCAGCCACTGACGATCGTCTGGGCTGTTTCCACTTTGGGCTGTTATAAATAATGCTGCCACGAACCTTCCTGCGCAAGTTTCTGTGTGGACGTGTGTTTTCAGTTCTCTTGGGTGTGTAGCTAGGAGTGGGATTGCTGGGCCACTCAGTCACTCTGTGTCTAGCTTTTTGAGGGACCAACACACTGTTTTCGGTAGCCGCTGCCGTTTTCTGCATCTGCCACAAGAGTACGGAGTTTCCAGTTCCTCCACAGCGCACCAACACTTATTTCCATTTGTTTGTTATCACCACCTCGTGGGCGGGAAGTTGTGTTGCATTGTGGCATTAATGCTTCCTTGTCTTTCAGAACTTCATGCCGGGGTCAGTCACCTCCTCCGGGAAGATTTCCCTGACCCTCTGGCCTGGTTGGGGCCTCCTTGGGCTTCCCACAGCCTCTGAGGCATTGCTCTGTCCAGGAATAAGCGCGCTTCCTCCACTCTTGTCTACACACACCCATCGCCCGTAGGACGCTGAGCTCCAGGGGTGTCGAGTGAATGACGCATCCCCAGCTGTGTCCCTCAGCTGCTGTCCTGGCCAGACCCCCATGTGGGGTTTCATGTCTGGCACGTCTGGCTTGGGGGGGTAGTGCTCTGTCTGGGAAGCCCAGCTTTGCGCCCAGGTGTCCCAAAGGCCCCACTTCCTGTCCTGCCCTCCACGAAGCCAGAAGAGGGCATGAGCACATGCATCCTCCTCCCCAGGGTCTTCAGTCCCTGCTCTTGGCTGGGGCCCATCGTTCCAGCCACTGGTGTCTGGGGTTGGGGGAACTTCGGATGGGGACTTGAGCCCTGTCTTGAGTTCAGAGACCTGGTCTGTGGCCTGCCTGGTTCTGAGTGACCATGGAAAAGCCACTCCCAGCCCCAGGCTTGGTGTTCTCACCCGCAAAGGCGGATCCAAGTCCCCGGCTGTAGCAGGTGTTGTGGGTGCCGTGTTAGTCTGCTAGCGCTAGGTAACAAAGTACCACAGGCCGGGGGCTTTGACAACAGAGCCTTGTTGTCTTGTAGGCTGGAGGCCAGAAATCCAAGGCCAAGGTGTTGGCGGGTGGGCTCCTCCCTTCCAGGGAGGGTCTGTTCCAGGCCTCTCTTTGGCATGTGGGTGGCCGTCTTCTCCCTGTGTCTCTGCACCTCCTCTTCCCTCTCCACATGTCTCTGTGTCCCAATTTTCCCTTTTTATAGGGACACCAGTCATATTGGCTAAGGACTATCCTACTGACCTCCTTTTAATTTGAGTCTTAACATTTAACTCTATAAAGACCCTGTCTCCAAAGAAGGTTACAGTTGGCCCCCCGTATCACAAGCCAAACCAACTTCAGATAGAAAATATTCCAAAAAATAAAAACAACAATAACAAGACAACAATAAAAAATAACACAAATGAAAAACAGTACAGTATGACAACTGTTTTGGTAGCATTTACATTGTCTTAGATATTATATGTAAGCCAGAGATGATTTAAAGTACGGGGGAGGATGTGCGTGGGTTATATGACAAGGCTGCACCACTTTATACCAGGACTTGAGCAGCTGTGGACTTTGGTATCTGAGGGATCCTGGAACCAACCCCTTGAGGATACCACGGGATGACTGTTCTTCTGAGGTCTTAGGGGTTAGGACTCCAACACAAGAATTTGGAAGGACACAATTCAAACCATGACAGTCTCCCAAGTTAATGATTTGCCCTTAGCTCCTTCTCGGGCTCTGCTGCTGGAGGGACCCCAGGGGAGACCTTGGCCTGCTTCGCTGCCTGTCCTGCTGAGAAGCAAGCGATGCTGGTTGCTGCATCCCGTGCTCTGGATGCAACATCTGGCTCAGCAGACAAAATCCCGGACCTGTGGAGTTGATGGTCAGTGTGGGGGAGGAGGTGGGACAGGCTGCAAACACACAGTGTAATTTTAGATAGCAGGAGGTCTCCAAGGATTGTCAAACAGGGAGATGGCAGAGGGAGTGTCTGGGGAGGCCTGGGGAGCTCAGGGTGGTCAGAGAAGGCCTCACTGAGAAGGGGACATCTGAGCTGAGCCCTGAGTAGTGAGAAGACTCCAGCTATGCCAAGTGTTGGGGGAAGAGCATGCCAGCTGGAGGAAACAGCAAAATAGAGGTGCCCCTGCCCCTCATGTCCTACCCCCAACAGCCAGCACTCACAGGCCAGGAAGAGCCAAGGAGCGTCACCTTAGAGAGGACGGCCAGACTCCTGAACCAGGGGCAATGATGGAGGACTCTCAGTCCGCAAGAGAAACATGGAGCTTCTTTTGATCCTCTGGAGGGCTGTCAGGGAGAGAAGGAGCTGGACGAGCTCTTCATGGAGGCAGGTGGAAAAGCAAAGCATGGATGTGACAAGGAGAGAGCAGGAAGTTTATAACGAAGACTACAGAGAGTGAGCTCCCGATCCCTGGAGGCATTCCAGCCCGGGCTTAACGATCTCTTGGCAGGATACTGTGGAGAGGACTGGCGTGTCATATTGGAGGGCACCCCCAAAGTCTGGGTTCATGCCAGAAGCATCCAGCAGGACCAGCCCTCTGATTTTCAGTTGCGACAACATACCGGACCTTCTCTTCTACCCCTCTCATGAATTCAAAGAAAACATCTCTGTCCTTGGTCTCGAATCTCATGGGATCGGGGACCATTTCCCAGTGGCATATGGTAATTCCTGTAGTGCAGTAGTCCCCAACCTTTTTGGCACTGGGTACTGGTTTCATGGAAGACAATTTTTCCACGGACGGAGCGGGGTGGGGGTGAGGCGTGGAGCTCAGGTGGTAATGTGTGGCCTGGTTCCCTGTGGGCCACAGAGCTGCACTGGCAATGACCCGGGGCTGGGGACCGCAGCTGTAGTGACCCCATCTCCCGCCAGGTGGCAATGTTTGCCTGGTGCTGAGGGAGGCTGACTGGCACTTCCTTAAGCATTTTCAAAAGACTGGTGAGTCGAGGAGATACCAGGTTCCCAGGGCTCACAAATGGCCAGATAGAGCACTGCCCAAGGTGACGGGCTCACACGTGAGGGGGCATTGCATGGCCTCTTGAGAAGGGTTGGTGCAGACCGAGACCCACTCTCAGCTCTGCCACCTTCCAGCTGTGTGACATTGAGCAAGCCCCCTCTCTGAGTCTCTATTTCCTCCCCAATAAGTGGGGGACTGGCACCATCTTGAGATTTTCCCCAGAGGATTAAAATCAGTCCACAGTGCCTGGCACAGAGCGAGTTGGCAATAAAGCAAAGCCGCACCCATCTGTAAGACCCGCCCATAGGAGCCAAGCTCTGGATGTCTACATGGCCCCAGAGCCTCCGGCTTTTATGCAGATAAGAGCCTTCTCTTATCTGAATCAGAGGTGGGTGGATGCTCTTGGTCGCGTGGTGGGAACTCAGATTGCCTAGCAAGGGTTCCTCCTTCCCGCTGGTGACTTTCACTCAAGCAGATGTTCTTATGATCCCAACTCCAGAGGGAATTGATCTGGTGGAAAAAATGGTGCTCCTTCCCTCTTCATGATTTGCCTTTCTCATTCCATTTGTTGGTAAAATTAATAGAGGTTCTTAAATCCCTCAAAAGTGCTTACTGTAGAATGTGAAGTTTTCTGTAGTTCCATTCCTGGTGGTAAGTGCTGGCAAGAATTTGATGTGCATTTCCTTGGGATTTTTTTCTAAGCATATGCCTAAGGCCCACATTCATATGAAAGTTATTATTGCTATGGAAAAATGAAATGCACTGGTTCATTCTCTCATGGCCTCTAGGGTGCAATGAGAAATGAGGCACTTGAAAATCCTGCCGTGGAGCTTACCTTCCAGTTGGGAATGACACAGACTAAATAAATAAGAACGTGTGTTGGCAATTGGTAAAGCACAGTAAGGGACAGTGTGTTTGTTTCCTGTTGTAACAAGTTACCACAAACAACAGAATTTTTTTCTGTCACAGTGCTGGAGGCCAGACACCCGAAGTCAGTATCACTGGGCAGAGATCAAGGTGTCTGGGGGCCACTCACGCTCCCTCCGAGGCTCTGGGGGAGACTCTGTTCCTTGCCTTTTCCAGCGTCTGCCTGCTGCTGGCCGTCCTTGGCTTGTGGCCACATCACTCCAATCTTCAAGGCCAGCATCGTCCAAGCTCTCCCTGCTCTGTCTTCACGTCTTCTCAGCGCGTGTGGTTGGTGTGGTCATCTCCTCTGTCTGCCTCTTCCTATATGGACACATGTGACTATGTACAGAGCCCACCTTGACAATCTGGGACAACCTCCTCATCTCAAAACCCTCAATCCCACCTGCAAAGACCCTCCCTTTGCCATGTAAGGTGTCTTAGTCCATTTCTATTGCTATAACAGAATACTACAGAGTGAGTAATTTACAAACAATAGAGGTTTATTTGGCTCACAGTTCTGGAGGCTGGAAGTCCAAGGGCGCCGGCATCTGGTGAGGGCCTTCGGGCTGCGTCATGACATGGCACAGGGCACCACGTGGCAAGAGAGCAGAAGCCTGTCAGCTCAGGTCTCTCTTCCTCTTCTTATAAAGCCACCAGTCCCAGCATGGGGGCCCCACTGTGATGACCTTATCTAATCCTCATTACCTCACAGAGGCCCCACTTCCAATCAACATCGGAATTTGGCAATTAAGTTTCCAACACATGAAATATGGAGGATACATTCAAACCATAGCAGAAACCTTCAAGGATTCCAGGATTAGGATGTGGACATCTTTTGAGGGCCATTTTCAGAGTCATCAAGGCAGGTGGAGGTGCTATTTGAGATGCAGGGACCATTGAGGCAGAGGCCTGGAGGTGATGCAACAGCCAAGCAGGCCCAGCCCAGCACCTGACACAAACATGGTAGGTGCTCCCAGGTGAACTGTTTATTGTTCAACCAAGAAATAAATGAATGAGCTGTGACAGATCTCTCTCTGAACAGAAATGTGTGCCTTGGCTGTGGATCCAATGCTGGCTGACGTCCCAAACGGCCAGGCATGTGCAGTGAGGCTCTGCTGCTGCTTCTGTTTACCTGAGCAAAGCTGAGCCGGTTGGGACCGTCCACAACTCTGGGCAGATCTGTTTGCCATTGGCCTCCCAGTGTAGTCCTACACTGTCACCAGTGAGTGAGGGTGCTCCGCAGCAGGCACACCTGGGCCAGCGCAGGAACGGGGACATGGTGTTGGCAGGGCCTGGTTTCTGTCCTACCTCCTGCCTCTTACTCACTGTGTGACACCAGCAAAGCTCCTTTCCCCTCTGGGAATCCAGTGCCAACCACCTCCTAGGCCCAGGTCTCATTGGCTCCATTCTCCCTCTGGGCCCTACGAAACAAACTCCCCACAGCCATGATGCCTGGTCCCCGGGTGGGCTGCTCCGAGGACCCACTGTTCCCTTAGGCTGCCTGCTCTCCAGGAAGCTGGCAGGGACGCAGCAGGGGCCATGCTGGAGGGGAGCTGCCCAGGGTTGGTGGGCCAGGCCTGGCTCTGCCAGTCGTCTCCTGGCCCATTGCCCCAACCCTGGTGCTGAAATCAGAGGCTCTGCACCTGGGGTGCGTTTTCCCCGCTGGTCTCCAGCCCTCCTTGCAGGTGTTGGGGACTGCAGCTGGCGCCTAACAAAGGTTTGCTGGGCGCTCAAACAAGCACAATGTGTTGACAATAACTAACGTGTATCGAGCACTTTCCATGAGCCTGCACTGTGCTAAGTATCCTCACAACTGCTCATCAAGGCATTCGCTCATTTTCTAGAAGAAACCACATGGAGAAGGTCAGTCACTCACGCATGTCACCAGCCAGGAAGTGTCAGGACCTAGCCCCAGACCTGCCTGGATCTAGAGCTCACCTGTGCCTTGCCTGTGCCCCGGCACTCACCTTCCTGAGCTCTCAGCTTCTGTGGCTCTGGCCTGTGGGCTCTCCCAGGCTGAGAGAGGGGCAGGCTCAAGTGCTGGGGGTTTCTTCCCCAGGGAGCAGCCCTCAACCATGCTCCTCAGCCCCCAAAGGAAGGACTGGCCTGGCGGGGCAAGGTGCCCCAGGGCACCAAAAGGAGTGGGAGTTGCTTTCTGGAAGGGCCCTGGAAGCCCTCGGCCCTCTCCCTTCCCCAAAGTGGCTCCTCTTGACAGGTGCCGAGGGACCAGGGCAGCCCAGGCTATGCTGGGGAGGCCGGGTCATGAGTCCCCACTCCAATGGTCCCCTCAGCCGCTGCAGGCGAGCTGAGACCCACCGTGCTACCTCCGCCAGATGGCGCTCCAGCAGCCCATTACAGGGAGAGCCCGGCCGCTGGGCTCAGCTGGCTCAAGGTTGAACACTGCTGTCCTTGGCGGCACCCGCCCCTGCTCAGCCACTCCGGGGCAGAGCTCCGAGGCCAGACCCCAACAGACCCCTCTGGCGTGTCCCCATCCCATCCTGCTCTGCCTTTGGTCAGGGCTCGCCTGGGGATGACGGAGGGCCCCAGAGAGGGGAGAGAAACCCCAGCAAGTGTGGAGACCACTGGCTCCAAAGTGTGGTGTGCGGGCTGTGATTTCCAGTGACGCAAGAGGCATTTGCATAGTTAGCATTTCTTTTTACATGTGTTAGAAGAAGTCTGCATCAAACGTGATTCCATGAATATTATAGCTTGGGAGAAGGCTAAATTTTAGGAAGTGAATCAAACAAAAAAATATTAAGTGAAGGATACTACAGGACCATTTTGTATGTGCTAGATTGGGAAAAAATAAGGAGTGTGACAACACCAAGTGTTACTGAGGACTGCGCAGCGGGAGCCTTGCTTGCTGGCGGTGCAAACTGGTGTGCGCTGTGCTTGCAGGCACGGACCCCCGGGCAGGGCTCCTGCAGCTTCATGAAGCCCTTGGGGAACCTTGTTAGGGTGCAGATGGGGCCTCAGAGGTCTGGGTGAGCCTGGAGGGCCTGGGCTTTGGGCAGCTGCCCGCAAGGCCGGTGCTGCAGGCCCTCAGACTCCTGCGCACACACCCCAGGGGCAGGACCCCGAATGTTCTCCACAGCGCTGTTGGTGATAGCACAACCAAGAAACAACCCAGATGGCCACCATCAAGAGACTGGATTAAGAAATTGTGACTTAGTTGCACGATGGCATCCTATACAGCCCAGAAAGGGCCTGGACCCGCCAGACCTGCGTCGGGGCAGGGCCAGGTTTTGCTCCAGGTCTCCCTCATCTAGGGCTGGAATCTCCAATTTTCAGCACCCAGAGAGTCTAAGGGCACAGGATGGAGCCCCCAGGTGGAGGCTATGAAAGCCCATGTCTCTGCCAGCCAGACTCTGGTAACATTTGAATTTGGAACATTCCAGTTCCCGGTTGGAGGGATTGCCTTGTTGCTGGGTGGACGATGACCCAACGTGTTGGAAGAACCCTCCCTGAAGGCCTCTGGTTCAAATTCCACTCTGCTGTGCGACCTTGTACAAGCTGAAGGCCTCGGTTTCCTCATCTATAAAATGGGGATAACAGTGGCCCCTAACCTCAGAGGGTTGGTGTAAAGATTAAATCAAGCCCTCTGCCGCTGGGGCTTCAGTCTCGCTCTTGGCCTCCCTCTGTCTCTGGCCTCCGTCTAGGCTCGTCCTGGGCCAGGGGTGCAGGGATTTGGATATGCTGCCTGCCCCTGCTGTCTCTGCACTCGCCTCTCTCCACCCTACGCTGCTCCTCTGCAGGACCTCTGTTCCGGCCTCTAGGCCTTCGCACCTGCTGTGCCCCCGCCCCCCTTCTCTTTCTGTCTGCAGGTCTCAGCTCAACTGTCACCTCCTTAGAGAGGCCTTCCCTGGCCACCTTCCCTACAGCTGGACCTGGTCTCTTCCGTCACATCGCCAGCTTAAAATGGAAGGGCTTGCTGCTAAGTGGTTCTGGCCGTGTCTTGATTCACATGTTGGCCTTGCTTGCCTGGTGGGTGCCAGGGGCTGGCACACAGGAGGTGCTCAAGCAACAGTCGTGCAATCAGTGAGTGCTCCCCCCAGAGAATAGGTGGGAGGAAGGAAGACTGGGTAAGAGAAAGCAAGAGCGAGATGGGAGAGAGGGAGCAGCTACACACACAGTGAGGGGCTGAACTCCAGCAAACACGGAAAAGTGGGAGCTGCTGAGGTTCCTAGGCTGGGGTGTGAGGGGACATGCACCCTGTGGGGAGAAAGGCCAGCCAGCGCTAGACCTCCTGGCAGCTGCTGAGGAAGGGAAGGGGCAGCTCTTTCATCACTGGGCCCATCTTGGGGCTGGACCAAGCCTGGGTGCTGGGCCAGAGTGGCCAGAGGGGATCGTGGTGGCTTGGCCAATGGCTTCTGGTCCAGAGCTGGCTGCCAAGGGCAGTTTGTAGGGGAAAGATCCCAGGCTGGGCTGGAGGTTCAGCTCCAGGAAGGCCCACTGGGGCAGTGTGGGCATGTCTGGCCCCTCTCTGGCCTCAGTTGCAACATCAGTAAAATGGTTTGTTTGTAAGGTTCCTTCCTGGGCTATAAAGATGATCTCCTGATTTGAGTCCTTAGAGGCACTTTGAACCTTGGCCTTATGTCTACTTGGGTGGGGGACCAGAAGAGAGAGTGCCTTCCTCCTCCCACCGGGTCCTGGCTGGAGCAACTTCTGCGGAGAGGGGCTGTCCTTTTCTTTTCATTCCTTGGCTGCCAATGCAGGAGTTAAGTCTGGGCACATTGTTGTCACCGGTCCTCCCGAGACCGCCTCTCATTCTATTTCATTTGTGATGTGTTCTCCTATTCCTCTAGCCCTTTCCCATCCTTCAGGGCTCCCACTTAAAGAGGCCATTGTGTGGTCCTTAGCTATGTATCTAGACTTGTAAAAATTCATGTTGTGGTTTGTGTGGCTTTAAACCAGTGTTATGCTCTATTTCATGCTGTTCCATGTGATTTTAACTGAACATCTCGATCTATCCCTGGTGCAGTGAGCACCCCTAGTTCACTGCTTGTCCCCTCCTGGAACCCCCAAGCGGTACCCATCATGTTCTCCTCGCCATCCACCTAGTGGTGGGTGTCTAGGTGGGGTCACAGACAGGGAAGGGTGGTCTTGCTGGTGATGGTTTACTCTCCGAAACAGAAAGTGGAGCCCATCCCACACTACTGCAAAAGAGAGGCCCAGTGAATAAAAGATCCAACTGCAAAAGGTAAAACTATGTATGAGATAAAGCTAATAGAAACAAATATTGGCCCATCTTTTTGTGACCATGGGGTGGGGGAGATGTCTTAAGTGAACCCTCCATGCCCCAGCCATAAGTAAGAGGGAGTGGGGGACAGAGAGGAACTCAAGGGGAGAGTGCAGCAGCTGACTACGCAGACAGGAAGGATTTCTGCTTCCTGAAGGCTACCTTGCAAAAAATTAAAAGATAAATTATAGATTGGAAGACTATATTTTCAGTGATTAAAACCAACAAGGGTAAAACATTGCTGAAATAAATTAAAGAAGACATAAATAAATGGAAAGACATCTGGTGTTCATGGATTAGGATACTTAATATTGTTAAGTTGTCAATACTACCTAAAGAAATCTAGATTCAGTGCAATCCCTCTCAAAATCCCAACAGCCTTTTTTTGTAGAAATAGAAAAGTTGATCCTTAAATTCATAGGGAATTGCAAGAGACCCCAGATAGACAAACGATATTGAAAAAGAGCAAAGTTGGAGGACAACATTTCCTTATTTTAAAACTTGCTACAAAGCTACAGCAATCAAAACAGTGTGGTACTGGCATAAAGACAGACCTATAAATGAATGGAATAAAATTGGAAGTCCAGAAATAAACCCATACACTGCCGCTAATTGATTTTGGTGGTACACACCTATAGTCCTAGCTACTCAGGAGGCTGAGGTGGGAGGATCATTTGAGCCCAGGAGTTAGAGGCTACAGTACACAGGTATGTGATCACATACCTGTCAACAGCCACTGCACTCCACCCTTGGCAACATAGTGAGACCTCATCTCTTAAAAAAAAAATATATATATATAAAGGCTGTGCATGGTGGTTCACATGTATAATCCTAGCATTCTGGGGGGCTGAGGCAGGAGAATCACTTGAGGCCAGGAGTTTGAGATCAGCCTGGACAACATAGTGAGACCCTGTCTCTACAAAAAATAAAAAAAATGGCCAGGTGTGGTGGTGTACACCTGTAGCCCTAGTTACTCAAGAGGTTAAGGCAGGAGGATCTCTTCACTTGAGCCCAGGAGTTGGAGGCTGCAGTGAGCTATGATCACACCATTGCACTCCTCAGCCTGGGTAACAGGTAAAACTATAAAACTCTTAGAAGAAAATGTAGATGTAAATCTTCATGACCTTGGATTTAGTCATGGATTCTTAGATATGACACCAAAAACATGAGCAACAAAAGAGAAAATGGATAAATTGGACTTTATCAAAATGAAAGATTTGTGTGTATCAAAGAATCCTATAGGTTGAAGCTCTCTTATCCAAAGTGCTTGGGACCAGAAGTGTTTCAGATTTTGGATTTTTTTCAGATGTTGGAATATTTGTATTATACTTACCCAGCTGGGCATCCCAAATCTGAAAATCCAAAATTCAAAATGCTTCAGTGAGCATTTCCTTTGAATATCATGTTGGCAGTCAAAAAGTTTTGGAATTTGGAGCATTTCAAGTTTCAGATTCTTAAATTAGAGAGTCTCAACCTGTATCAACAGAGTAAAAAGGTAACCCATAGAATAGGAGAAAATATTTGCAAATCATACATCTGATGAAGGTATCCAGCATTTATAAAGAACTCTTATAACTCAACAACCCAATTCAAAAAGGGGCAAAGGTCTTGAATAGACATTTCTCCAAAGAATATATACAAGTGGCAACAAGTACATGAAAAGATATTCGACACCATTAGCTGTTAAGGAAATTTAAGTCAAAGCCACAGCGAGATACCACTTTACGCCCACTAGAATGGCTATGATAATTTTTAAAAAATGAAAAATAATGAATGTTGGTGAGGGTGTGAAGAAAATGGAACCCTCACACACTGCTGGTGGGAATGTAAAATGGTGCAGCCACTGTGGAAAACACTTGGTTGGTTCCTCAGTTAAACACTGAATTACCACATGAGCCAGCAATTCCACCCCAGAGGAATTCCATGCCCAGCAAGTGCTGAAACAAATACACACAAATGCTTATAGCGGCACTATTCACAACAGCCAAAAGTTGGAAGAAGCCCAAATGCCCATCAACAGATAAATGGATAAACAAAATGTAGTGTAGCCAGAGGATGGAATATTATTCAGCCATGCAAAGGAGTGACGTTACCGACACATGCTACAACATAGATGAACCTCACAAACATTATGCTGATTTTAAAAGAGCCAGGCATAAAAGGTTACATATTGTATGATTCCATTTATATGAAATCTCTAGAACAGGTAACTCTGTGGAGACAGGAAGCCAGAGTTGGTTGCCAAGAGCTGGGAGGAGCAGAGAATGGGGAGTAACTGCTAATGGGTTCCCTTTTGGGGCAATGGAAATGTTTTGGAAGTAGACAGAGGTTGTACAACGTTGTAAATGTACTAAATGTCAGTGAAATATACACTTTAAAATGGTTAATTTTATTTTATATCAATTTCGAAAACCAAACAACCAAGAAAGTGTTCGTATCTAGGACGTTCAAAGAACTCCTGCAGACAACCAGGGAAAGCAGGAACCTTAACAGAAAAAAAGGGCAAATGGCACGAGGGGGCAACGACAGAAAGGACCCAAACAGACCGATGTGTGTGCAAGCAGATGCCGGAGCGAATGATAACTAGAGACATGTAAATTAAAACCACAGTGGGGTCCTCCTTCCTCCTCTCACAGTGGTCCCCAGCCTTTTTGGTACCAGGGACCAGCTTCATGGAAGACAATTTTTCCACAATGGCAGGGGCAGGGAGGAGGATAGTTTCAGGATGATTCGAGCGCATTACATTTATTGTGCACCTTATTTCTATTAATTATACAACTCACCATAATGCAGAACCAGTGGGGGCCTCAGCTTGTTTTCCTGCAACCAGACGGTCCCATTGGAGTGATGGGAGACAGTGACTGATCTGACAGGAGGCAGAGCTCAGGTGGCAATGTGAGCGATGGGGAGCGGCTGTATATACGGACGAAGCTTCTCGCTCGCTCACCCGCCTCTCACCTCCCGCTGTAACAGGCCACGGAACGGACCGGGCGGTACTGGTCCATGGCCCAGGGGTTGGGGACCACAGTCTTAAGATTGCAGCAACCTGCAATGGACGATGGCCGTTATGAGAGAAACAGGAATCTCCACCCGCTCTGACCATGTGGCTTGTCTCCCTCAGTCACCATGCTGCGTCTCCTCTCTGGACAAAGGAGAGAGCAAAGGAAGAAACGAGGCACCTGTAGGCCCAGCTACTTGGGAGGCTGAGGCGGGGGGATCGCTTGAGCCCAGGGGATTGAGGCTGCAGTGAGCTATGACCCCACTGCTGCGGGACCATCCCAAACTGGGCCTGCTCTGCCGATGACAAAATGTCACATTACCTTGTAGGTATAATAGAGCCCAAAACAATAGTCATGTGGCCTGGCCACGCACAAAGGAGAAAGCTTTGGCCTCTAACAATACCAGGAAGCAGCAATTCCTCCCCTCCGAAACAAGAAGACGGGGACATGACCGGAACCTGAAGGCCAGAACTCTTCCAGAAGCGAGGGGTCCGTCGGCCCAGAAGATCCTGGGCTAAAATCTATTGCAGCACACTTCCCTGTAAACGGCCAAATTTAAAGCCCTCTGATCAGACTGCCGAGCCAACATTCCTACATCCTTTCCCTTGCTCTCAGAGCCTACAAACTCGTCCCAGGCCCCAGACAGACGCGAGCCCACCCCCTGTCCCTGGCTGGCCAGCTCTGTAGTTAGCCTTTCTCCTCTCCAAAGCCGGCGCCAGAGTGTTGGCTCCGCGCATCAGGCCGCAGCTTGGTAACGCAGCGTGCGTGACAGAGCGAGACCCCATTCCTTAAAAAAAAAAAAAAAATGAAGCAACAATGACAGGATGTGCAGGGTTTTACCCTGGGGTGATGCAAATACGGCTATGGCTTACGACAGCACTTGGAGGATTGTGAAGCTGATAGGATCCCCCGTGCATGAGCGCATGAACCCGTCATTCAACACTGTGAGAGACGCAGGAGAGTCAGACCTTTGAGGGGGAGAGAAAGAGGATGATTTCGGAAAGAAGACCCCAGCCCCTGTTCACAGGATCCCGTGGAGGGGACGCAGGACTGCCCAGGGACCCAGGCACAGGAGGGGAGGTTCTGAGGGCGGGGAGAGCTTGACAGGGTGGAGCCTGAGGAAGGGACCCCAGGGTACGGAGTAGGGAGAGCAGGGAGGGGGGACACTGGGGCCTTTTCAGAGAGCAGCAACTGGCTAGACCACTGCCCGCTTCTCCTGAGCTGCCCCGGGCCGTCATGGGGTTGTCATTTGCGTCTGACAGATGAGGAAACTGAGACTCAGAGGGACAAAACTAAGGAGATTCCCAGCAGCCACCTGCTGGGTGAGGCCCTCTCCCTGTCTGGACCTCAGTTTCCCTGTTTGTACCACAGGGGCCTGGACTGGACTGCTAGGGTCCTTTCAGCTCCGATCCTGCCCAGCATCAGTGGGCCTGTCCCCGGGGAGAATGGGCAGCTGCAGGGGGGCTTCATGGCTCCTAGGCATCCTTGCAGCTGAGCTGGAGGGTGCCCTCCTGGTGGTTCCCGGGAGGCGGGGGTGTCACCAATGCCCACCAGCTCCCCTGCTCTTGGGCCCTTCCTCCTGAGAAGTAGGAACGGCACCCAGGCCAAACCATCTGGGTTCCTGTCTGCCAGGGTGACCCTGGCCCCCACATTGCCACCAGGCCACCTCCATGGCATGGCTGCTTGCACAAGTCCAGGGAGAGTGACTGGGCTGTTTGGAATCAGAAGGCTCCTTCCCAGCACTACTTCCCCATCTTACAGCTGGGGAGACTGAGGCCCAGAGAGAGCAAGGGGTTGGCCTGAAGCCACACAGCAGTTTCCACCCTTGGTTTGGATTTCCCATGCCCCCTTCTCCACCTGGGTAGAAGCCTTCTCAGACTTCCCCAGGAGTGGCTGGCACACAGGTGTGCTCCAGGTGGGGGAATGGCCACAGCAAGGCTGGGAGGTGGGAGTGTGGGATAAAGCTCCTGTTTTCTCAGGACTCCCACATACCCTTCTCACGCCTGACCTGGGGTGGGGCTTGGCTCAGCGCCATCCTGTGTTGCCCTGGAAACCAACGTGTGAAAGGCCGCATGCCTGGCTTGGTGGAGGTGGCACGGCAGCTACTCGTGACCATGTGGGTTCTCTCTGCCTCCCTCTCCAGGTTTGGGGGGCCCAGCAGTCCCCATGCCCTCTGCCCTTCCTCTCGAGAAAGGGGAGCAGAAACCAAAACAACACGATTCTATCCTCTGAGTGGCGTTGGCCATAGATAGCCCCCTCACCTTCCTGGCTTCCTGGCCCCCACCCAGGGCCACATTTCAGACTGGCAAAGAAGAGCTGTGTAGTTGGTGCTGGAGGGTCCCCTCAGAGACTATCGGAACAACTTCCCTCAGTTTACAGATGGGAGAGCGAGGCCCAGACGGTCGGGATCCTGTTTGGGTTTTTACGGAACCCTGCCCGTGCGCAAGTGCCCGTGGACATCTCACTGCGAGGACTCACCTGGCCCCAGCGCTGACCCGCAGCCGCGTAGGATTGCCGCATCCCCATCCACTCCAGGATGGTAGTGCCTGGTGGAATACAGGCAGAGGGCGGGTCACCTGTGGGGCTTATCTGCCTGAGCGGCCCGCAGGTCACCCCAGTGGGGGCTTGGCAAGGTGGTGATGGTGGCCGGCATGAGGGCCTGCAGGAAGTGCCCCCGCCTGGCACCTCTGCGACGCAGCCTATTCCAGCCTTCCCCTCTTTCTGTGGGGGATAACCAGGAGCACTGCTGCCTCCTGCTACCCTCAGACCCCCGGCTCCTCGTTTGTGCCAGAAGAACCTGGGGTAAGCTGGAGCGAAGAGGGAGGGGGCAGGAAAGCATGGCCTCCCACCATCAAGGGCCGCCTGCCTGGCAGCTGGGCTTTGCTGGGTGATGGAAATATGGCTGTTTAGTGGTCTTTCCCTTTTTTTTTTTCATTTTAGATATTTTTCTTAAAAATAGAAAAAGAAGAAAAGAAGAACTGATGAGACTTGCTGGCTTAGGATAGGTATTTAGAGGAGGACTCTGAAACCTGGTTAAGGGTGTGTGGGGGTGTGTGTGTCTCCCCTCGTCTCCCTAAGAGTGGGTACAGGGATCGTGACAGGAGCTGTCGTCAGCCAGGATGGGCCAGGGACCCTGCACACACCCCTTTGTCCCTTCCAGCAGCCCCAAGAGGTCAGTCTCCTCATTCTCACTTTGCAGAGGAAGAAACTGAGGCTGAGAGAGGTAAAGTGACTGGCCTAATGTCCCACAGCCAACAGCCAGCGGCACAGCTAGAATTCAAACCAGGTCTGGGGCTCCTGAGACCTGCACGGTGAAGCTGCCAAGGGCAGGCGAGGTTTGCACAGTCCCAGAGGGGCCATGCCCCCTGCAGCCCCCTGCTGTGCAGTGTGTTGCCGGCCTGGGCCAAGGTGGCGTCCCCTGGAGGTTCCGCCCCCTGGCCCCCAGGCCAAACAAAGCAGGTGGTCTGTCCGGCCTGAGAGGAGCCAGGCCCGCCCTGTGTGCATGACTGGAGGGAGGGTGGTGGCCTTGGATCTGGGAAGGCCTCCCACTGCCTGGAGAACATGGTGACACAGCACAGCTCATGGGTGGCTGTCATGCGATGAGCCAGCTGGGTTTACCTCGGAGTTGACATTTCCCTGGCCAAGCTTTTCTTCTTAGAAGGAAAACACAGGATGTGTGGTGACTTTAGCAGCTGTGTTTAAATACCAGAGTTCACTTGACCTTCAGAGGCCGAGAGAGCTGTCATGTTTCTCACAAACTTCCCTCTCTCTTCCCAGGGAGGTCCTTTGCTTACAAACACAGAAATTCCCCAGTGACCGTAACTACTAGGCACCACTGCACACGCTGCTGCCCAACTACAGGGAGGATGCCAGTCACGTCCAAGTCTGTGTGAGTGTACTCTTTTTAGGTTGTGCAATACCCAATCTGTGCAACTGTGCACCCTGGCTCTGAGCCCCCAGAAACATTTTCGCTAAGTAGGCAGGTGAGTGGGCGCCCTGGAGTTTTGAGTGAGCAGGTGTGCCAGCAAGCTGGAGAAATTGACTAGTCGTTCCCACTAAAAGAACGTGGAGGCGGACAGCCACCTTCCTTGCTGAGCATTGCATGTGTCACTTGCCCCCCAGCCGCCCACTCTGGTGCTCACATTCCAGTGGGCTCAGGCGTGGTTTGTGTTTAAAGCTGCTGTAGCCAGGCGCAGAGGCATGTGCCTAGTCCCCGCTACTGGGGAGGCTGAGGTGAGAGGATCCCTCGAACCTGGGAGTTCGAGGTCACAGTGAGCTCTGATGGTGCCACTGCACTCTAGCCTGAGTGACAGAGCGAGACCCTGTCTCTTAAAAAAAAAAAAAAGTTTGTGCGGCAGCCCTTCCCCTGTACTTGGCTCTTAAATTCTTGAACGGACCTTCAGTTGACCCACTGACACGTTCCTGTCTCCTCTCCCAGTCCCCACCGCCTCGCTTTGGCACCGCTGTGGACCCTGTTGTCCCTACACTCCAAGGCCCAGCCACTGCAAGTCTTGGTGGCGAGGCCTCCATGAAACATCCGGGTCCCCTCCTTTCTCACCACCCCGCCTCCTCCCTGCCCAGGCCCCCAGCATTTCCCACCAGTGGTGGCTTCGGCCTCCACCATGCTCCACTGTGGACGCTTCTCCCCGAGGCAGCCAAAGGGGCCTTTAAGACGTTAAATCAAAAGAAGCCAGATGCAGGACGGCCACACACTGTCTGGTTCATTTACAGGAAATGTCCAGAACAGGCACATCCACAGAGACGAAAGCAGATTGGAGGTTGCCAGGGCCTGAGGGGTGGGGGGAATGGGGAGTGACAGCTAAAGGGGACAGGGCTTCCTTTTGGTGGTGATGAAAAGTTCTGGAACTAGATAGAGGTGGTGGTTGGGCAACATTGCGGTGTACTAAAGATTGTGAGTGTCCTAAATGCCACTGAAAGGCACACTTCAAAATGGCCGTGGTGGTAAATTTTACATTATGTGTTCTTATCACAATAAAAACAAACAGAATTAGATCAGACCACATCTGACAAAAACCCTCCACTGGCTCCCCACGTGTCCTCACAATGAACCCCATTCCTGAGCGTGGCTCACAGACTTGGCCACCAACAACCTGTGCTCCCTGACCCCTCTGCTGCCCGCTGCCTCCTGTCCTTTGGACGTCCCCGTCCCCACCTACCCAGACCTGCTGGCGGCCTCTCTTCCCCCACGCCCTTCCTGTCCCACCGCCCGTTACTCTGTGTGCTTTTATTCGCAGCTCTTGACGCTACTTGGAATGATCGTGTTTATTTAGTAACTTTACTTGCCGATTACCTCTTTTCAGGTAGAAGGTAAGCTGCGGCGACAGGGGCGCTGTTCGCCATGCCTGGAACCCAGAGGGGCCTTTACGCACTGAGCGACTGGACTAGGCTGCTGCAGCCCACGCAGCTCGCCGTGGCTTGCTCAGAGTGTCGTCTGGTCACCACTTGTCCCCTGTGGGTCTGTCACAGTTGACCCTGAGCGTGGCCTCCAGAGCCAGGGCTTGCTCTTTGCCCCTCAAAATCCTTCTTCCTGTCAAAAGAGCCATCACTTCCCCACGAGCAGTCTCGATCTCCACCTCACGTGTTCTGCTTCCTGACTTCTGGGTCCTTCGCCACCTGCACCTGTGGCCACAAGCACGTCCTTATCCTCTGGCTTTGGGGAGAGGGAGCTCAGACACAGGCCTGCACACGCGATGGGCGGGGCCATTGAGAGTGGAACGACCAAGCGGATGGCGAACGCCCGGGTAGGGATGGGCGGCCCTGGGGCTTGTCCCAGAGTGTTTGTGTGCACCCGTGATGTCCCAGAGTGTGCACGCATGGTGTCCCAGAGTGTTCATGTGCACTCATGGTATCCCAGAGTGTTTGTGTGCACGCATGGTGTCCCAGAGTGTTCGTGTGCACACATGGTGTCCCAGAGTGTTCGTGTGCCCCCGTGATGTCCCAGAGTGTTCATGTGCACACATGGTGTACCAGAGTGTTCGTGTGCACGCATGGTGTCTCGGAGTGTTTGTGTGCCCCCATGATGTCCAAGAGCATTCGTGTGCACCCGTGATGTCCCAGAGTGTTTGTGTGCACTCATCGTGTCCCAGAGTGTTCGTGTGCATGCATGGTGTCCCAGAGCGTTCGTGTGCACCCGTGATGTTCCAGAGTGTTCGTGTGCACGCATGGTGTCCCAGAGTGTTCATTACACCCATGATGTTCCAGAGTGTTCGTGTGCCCCCATGATGTCCCAGGGTGTTCGTGTGCACCCGTGATGTCCCAGAGCGTTCGTGTGCACCCGTGATGTCCCAGAGTGTTCGTGTGCACCTATGACGGTCCCTAGATGGAAGATCGGGAAGGTCTGTGCTTTGTCAGCTGCTTTGTCTGTCTCCACATGCCCTCAAGACTTTACCCAAAGTCACCTTCCTAGTGAGGTCACCTCCCTACTTAAAATTGCACCCTACTCCCACCCCACTCCCTGCCCGATTTTTCTCCAGAGCACGTACTACCACCTGACGTTGCCTGCATTTTAGACATTACCTCTTCAGTTTGTGTCATCCCACGAAGGTGGGGCTTTGTCCCCCCATGGCCCTGCACCTGGAGCAGCACCTGTTCCATCAGTGTTTGTTAAACCCACAAATGAGGTGGGTGGGAACCGCAGCTTCAAAGGCTGCTGCTGGGACTTCTAGTTCACAACTGTCTTGCCTGAATGTTGGGTGTTGCTCACAAACTGTCAGAGAAACTCAAGCCTGCCAGCCCACCCGCCCCTCCACAGCGCAGTCCTGGCTTGGTCTCCTCCTTCCTTCTCAGCACTGTCACCCCCGCCCCCTGCTGGCTCCCTGCTCTGGTCTCCTGCCCTCAGAATCCTCTCCGTACGCAAAGCTGATGGTGCCCACTGCCCAGCTCAGCACAGACGGGGAGATCCCCGCTGCACTAACGCAGGGCCTCGGTGTTGTTGCCATTGGGATGGGTCATTCTTTGTTGTGGGGACTGACCTGTGCATTGTAGGATATTTAGCAGCATCCCTGGCTTCTACCACTAGAAGCCAATAACACCCCCAGTTACGACATCCAAAAACATCTCCATATTTTGCCAAATGTCCCCTGGAGGTGGGGGCAGAATTGCCCCTGTTTGAGAACGTTTGTGCTAAGGCCTTCATGGTTTGACCCCTCTCCTGGTCAACCTCACCTCAGGTGGAGCTACTTTCAAGATCTCAGCGAACCCAGGCTCCCTCCCTCCTCTCTGCCTCCGTACCTGCTATTCCCTCTTTCTAGAGCACCCTTCCACCTTTCTCATCCCAATCTGTTTTACCAGCATCTGCTTGGCCTTCCCCGCTCCAAAGACTTCCCTGACCCCAGGCCAGGTTAGGGGTCGTCCTCAGTCCTCCCACAACCCCCTGTGTGTCCCCTATCAGAATGCTGTGCTCACTGACACTAGAGCCCGTGATAGTCTGGCATCCCCCTTTGGACAAAGGTGTCTTGGTACCTGGCATTTTTGTTTTCTGAATGAATCAATGAATGAATGAGGACCACCAGCTAATTTCCTCATTGACTTTTCTCCATCCCTCATTTTTCAACTTGTGGATAATTTTAAGCCGATTAAAATCAAAGAGAGCCGGGCGCGGTGGCTCACGCCTGTAATCCTAGCACTCTGGGAGGCCGAGGCGGGTGGATCGCTCAAGGTCAGGAGTTCGAGACCAGCCTGAGCAAGAGCGAGACCCCGTCTCTACTAATAATAGAAAGAAATTAATTGGCCAACCAAATATATATAGAAAAAATTAGCCGGGCATGGTGGCGCATGCCTGTAGTCCCAGCTACTCGGGAGGCTGAGGCAGAAGGATCGCCTGAGCCCCGGAGTTTGAGGTTGCTGTGAGCTAGGCTAATGCCACGGCACTCTAGCCCAGGCAACAGAGTGAAACTGTCTCAAAAAAAATGAATAAATAAATAAATAAAAAATAAATAAATAAAATCAAAGAGAACAGTGTAAAGAACCCCCAGGGATGAGGCATGGTGGCTCTCACCTGTAATCCTAGCACTTTGGGAGGCTGAGATGGCAGGATCACTTGGGGCCAGGAGTTCAAAACCAGCCTGGGCAATAGGGAGACCTTGTTTCTACAAAAAATAGAAAAATCAGCCAAGCGTGGTGGTGCGTGACCATAGTCCCAGCTGCTCAGGAGGCTGAGGCAGAAAGATTGCTTGAGCCTAAGAGTTTGAGTTTGCTGTGAGCTAGGCTGACGGCACGGCACTCCAGCCTAGGTGACAGAGTGAGACCTTGTCTCAATGGCCCCACATTTATCAACCTTTAATCAATCTTGTGCCATCCCTTACCTACATATCCCCCTCCCTTATTATTTTGAAGCAAATCTCCGATACCATATTATTTCATTGGCAAATATTTTGACCTTTGTCTCTAAGAAACAAAGACTGTTCTTTCATCAATATAACTACACCACCATTATAACACCTAAAAAAGCAAAAATTTTGTCAAATGTCTTTCCTGCATCTGTTGATATGCTCATGCGACTCTTCTTCTTTAGCTTCTTGGTGTGATTGATTACATTGATTTTCTAATGTTGAACCAGCCTTGCATACCTGGGATAAATACTGCTTGGTCATAGTGTATAATTCTTTTTATACATTTTTGGGTTTGATTTGCTAATATTTAATTGATGATTTTTGCATTTATATTTATGAGAGATATTAGTCTGCCATTGTATTTTCTTGTAATGTCTTTTTCTGGTTTGGGCTTTAAGATAATCTTGTACTCATAAAATGAGTTAGGAAACATTCCCTGTGCTTCTGTCTTCTGAAAGAGATTATAGAAAATTGGTATTTTTTTTTTTTTACACACAAAACCCCTCAGTAAATGATAAAATTTCTTTCTGAGATATTGGGTAGAATTCACCAGTGACCCATCTGAACATGATGCTTTCTGTTTTGGAAGGTTATTAATTATTGATTCAGTTTAATAGGTATAGGCTTATTCAGATAATCTATTTCTTCACATGTGAATTTTTAGTTGATTTTGGATTTCAAGAAATTGGTGCCTTTTATCTCAGTTATAAAATTTGTGGGCATAGAGTTGTAATATTTCTTTATTATCTTTTTCATATCCCCTGTTTCATTTCTGTTATTAATAATTTGTATCTTTTCTGTCTTTCTCACTCTCTTGTTTTTTTTGTTTTTTGTTTTTTGTTTTGGCTAATTTTTTTTGGCTAATTGCTTTTGTTGATCTTTTCAAGGAAACAGCTTTTGGTTTTGTTGATTTTCTTATTGATTTCCTCTTTGTTTTCAACTACATTGATTGCTCTGATTTTTGTTTTTCCTTTTAGAGGCAGGGTCTTGCTCTCCTGCCCCTGCTGGAGTGCAGTGGCGTCATCATAGCTCACTGTAACCTTGAACTTCTGAGCTCAAGTGATCCACCTCAGCCTCCTGAGTAGCTAGAACTACAGGCACAAGCCATCAAGCCTGGCTATTATTTATTTTTTTTTTGTTTTTTGTAGAGATGGGATTTCTCTATGTTGCCCAGGCTGGTCTTAAACTCTTGGCCTCAAGCGATCCTCCCTCCTTCGCCTCCCAAAGCACTGGGATTACAGGCATGAGCTGCCATAACTGGTCTAAATTTTATTATTTTTTTCTTCTGCTTACTTTGGATTTAATTTGCTCTTCTTTTTGTAGATTCTTTTTTTTTTGGTTTTTTTGCTTTTTTGTTTTTGTTTTTGTTTTTTTTTTGAGACAGAGTCTCACTCTGTTGCCCTGGCTAGAGTGCTGTGGCGTTAGCGTAGCTCACAGCAACCTCAAACTCCTGGGCTCAAGCAATCTTTCTGCCTCAGCCTCCCGAGTAGCTGGGACTACAGGCATGCGCCACCATGTCCGGCTAATTATTTCTATATATTTTTAGTTGGCCAATTAATTTCTTTCTATTTGTAGTAGAAATGGGGTCTTGCTCTTGCTCAGTCTGGTCTTGAACTCTTGACCTTGAGCCATCGGCCTCCTAGAGTGCTAGGATTGCAGGGGTGAGCCACCATGCCGGCCTTTTTGTAGATTCTGAAAGTGGAAGCTTAGATGATTTATTTTAGATCTTTCTTTTTTTCTAACATATGCATTCAATGCTATAAATTTCCCTCTAAACACTACTTTTGCTGTATCCACAAATTTTGATAAGTTGTGTTTTCATTTTCATTTAGGTAAAAATATTTTTAAATTTCTCTTGAGATTTCTTCTTTGATCTACGTGTTATTTAGAAGTGTGTTGTTTAATCTCCACATATTTGGGGATTTTCCAGTTATCTTTATGTTATTGATTTCTATTTTAATTCCATTGCAGAGCAGACATTGTATGCTTTCTACTCTTTTAAATTTGTTAAGGTGTGTTTTGTGGTCTGTCTTGGTGAACATTCCATGTGAGCTTGAGAAGAATGTATAATCTGCTATTGTTTGGTGAAGTAGTCTATGATTAATGATACTACTGAGTTCGGTGTTATCGTTACCAATTTTCTGCCTGCAGAGTCTGTCCATTTCTGATAGAGGGGTGTCGAAGTCTCCAACACTAATGGTGGATTCATCTATTTTTCTCAGCAGTCTTTTAGTGTTTGTTTCACATATTTTGATGTTCTGTTGTTAGGCTCATGTATGTTAAGGGTGTTATGTCTTCTTGGAGCATTGACTCCTTAATCATTACATAATACACTACCTTTACCCTTGATAACTTTTCTTGTTCTAGAGTCTGTTCCATTTGAAATCAAGATAGCTACTCCTGCTTTCTTTTGATAAATGTTAGCATGGCTTATCTTTCTCCATCCCTTTACTTTTAGCCAATATATGTCTTTATATTTAAAGTGGGTTTCTTGTAGCAACATATAGTTGGGTCTTATTTTTTGATCGATTTGACAGTCTTTTAATTGGTGAATTCAGACCATTGACATTTAAAGTGGTTATTGATATAGTTGGATTGATAACTACCATGTTTGTTACTGTTTTCTATTTGTTGCCCTTGTTCTTTGTCCCTATTTTTGTCTTTCACTCTTTTTCTTCCTTTGTGGTTTTAATTGAGCATTTTATATCATTCCATTTTCTCTTCTTTCTTAGCATACCAGTTATATTTCTTTTAAATGAATTTTTCAATGAATTCTCATTCATTGCTGTTGAGAACGCAAAATGGTACAGCCACTTAGGAAGATAGCCTGGCCATTTCTTAGAGAACTAAGCATACTCTTACCATATGATCCAGGAATTGTGGCTCATGATATTGATCAAAATACATTGAAAAGTTATGTCCACAAAATCCCTGCACACAGATGTTTATAGCAGCTTTATTTGTAACTGCCAAAGCTTGGAAGTGACCAAGTTGTCGTTTAGTAGGTGAATGGATAAGTAAAGTGTTGTACATCCAGACAATGGAATGTTATTCAATGCTAAAAAGAAATGAGCTATCAAGGCATGGAAAGACATGGAGGAAACTTAAATATGTATTACTAAGTGAAAGAAGCCAGTCTGAAAAGGCTGCATACTATTAATATATGATTACAACTATATGACATTCTGAAGAAGACAAGACTATGAAGACAATAAAAAGATCACTGGTTGCCAGGGGTTTAGGGGAGAGAGAGAGATGAATAAACAGAACACAGAGGGTTTTTAGGACAGTGAA
The DNA here is from genome assembly GCA_963574885.1 of Lepilemur ruficaudatus. NCBI lineage: Eukaryota > Metazoa > Chordata > Mammalia > Primates > Lepilemuridae > Lepilemur > Lepilemur ruficaudatus. Next base: position 27,389 of record CAUYRT010103820.1, read on the forward strand.
ACTACTCTTTATGATGCTATAATTATGGACATATGTCATTATATATTTGTCCAAACCCACAGAATGTACAACACTGAGAATGAAGTCTAATGTGAACCATGGACTTTCAGTTGTAATGATATATTGATGTAGGTTCATCAATTGTAGCAAATGTATCATCTGTTGGGGGGGGTGCTGATAATGGGGGAGGCTGTGGGTATATCGGAGGGCATATGGGAACTCTATTTACCTTCCTCACAATTTTGCTCTGGACCTAAAACTGCTGTAAAAAAAATAAAGGCTTTTGAAAAAATAAGTAACTACAGTTCTATTTAAGATTATCAAATAGCTAACTGGGGAATCACATTTTCCCAATTGGCATATATGTGTGTGTGTATACGTGTGTGTGTATAAACACACACATATAAATAGTACATAATAAATAGATATGGTTTTTCAGTTTTTTAATTTCAAAATATTAAGGGGGTACAAATGTTTTTATTACATGGATAGCTTTTATAATGCTTAAACCAGGGCTATTACTGCATTCATCACCCAAATAGTATTTATTGTACCTGTTATGCAGGTTTTCACCCCTCCCTCCCTCCCCCGACCCCCTTCTTGATTTTTCAATGATTTTTACTTCTCTTTGTGCCTGTGTGTGCCCATCAATTAGTTCCAAATTATTAGAGAGTACATGTGGTGTTTGTTTTTCCATTCTTGAGATAGTTCACTTAAGATAATGGTCCCCAGTTCCATCAAATTGCTGCAAAAAACATTAATTCATTCCTTTTTATGGCTGAGTAGTACTCCGTGGTATACATATATCGTACTTTGTTAATCTACTAATGAATTGATGGGACTTGGGTTGACTCCACATCTTTTTCATTGTGAATTGTGCCGCAATAAACAGTTGAGTGCAGGTGTCTTTTTGATAAAATGACTTCTTTTCCTTTGGGTAGACACCCAATAGTGGGATTGCTGGATCGAATGGTAGGTCTACTTTGAGCTCTTTGAGAAATCTCCATACTGTTTTGCAAAGAGATTGTACTGATTTGCAGTTCCACCAATAGCGTATAAGTAAGTGTTCTTTTCTCTCTCTATCCATGCCAGCATCTGTTGTTTTTGGAGTTTTTAATGAAAGCCATTCTGACAGGGGCAAGGTGTTATCTCATTGTGGTTTCAGTTTTCATTTCCCTGATAATTAGTGAAGTTGAACATTATTTTCATATGTTTGTTGGCAATTTGTCTGTCTTCTTTTGAAAAGCTTCTGTTCATGTCTTTTGCCCACTTTTAAATGGGGTTATTTATTTTTTTCTTGTTGATTTGTTGAAGTTCGTCATAGATTCTGGATATTAGCCCTTTATCAGATGTACGGTTTGCACGTATTTTCTCCCATTCTGTAGGTTGTGTTTTTGGTCTGTTGACTATTTTCTTCGCTGTGCAGAAGTTTTTAATTTAATCAAGTCCCATTTATTTATCATTGTTGTTGTTGCAATTACCTTTGGGGTCTTAGTCATAAATTCTTTGCCTAGGCCAATATATAGAAGAGTTTTTCCTATGTTTTCTTCTAGAATTTTTATGGTTCATGCTTTACATTTACATCTTTTATGCATCTTGAATTAATTTGCATAAGTAGTGAGGGATAGCGGTCCTGTTCTATTTTTCTGCATGTGGCTATCCAGTTTTCCCAGCACCATTTATTGAACAGGGCTTCTTTTCCCCAGTGTATGTTGTTGTCTGCTTTGCCACAGATCACTTAGTTTTAATAAATAACCAAAAGCCAGAAGAAACTTTTTTTTAGAGACAAGGTCTCAGTCTGTCACCCAGGCTGGAGTGCAGTGGCCAAATCCCAGGCTCAAGCAATCCTCCTGCCTTGGCCTCCCAGAGTGCTGGGATTATAGGCATGAGCAACCAAGCTTGGCCAATACAGTTAACTTAGGATTCAGATAAGGTCCAGCATTGTAATCAGTTGGTAATGATATGTCTTATTTAATCTCTAGGTTCCCTGTTCATTTCTCTTTGACTCTTTGTCATTTATTTGCTGAGGAAGCCAACCATTCACTTGATAGAGTCCCTACAGTTTGGACTTTTGCTTGCTGCACCCCTGTGGTGTTGTTTCACATGCTCCTCTGTCTCCTGTATTTCCTGCACGTTGGCAGTTGGGTTCAGTTCTTGCTCAGATTCAGGTTCCATTGTTTTTGACAATAGCCCAGAGGCAATGCTGTGTTCAACCATCAGGAGGCACCCGCTGCCTGGCTTTTCTGTCTCTGATGTCAGCAGCTGGATGCCTTAACTCGGCGTGGCCTCCATCCCTGCCTGCCCCTGGCTTGCTGCAGGGCTACCTCAGGTGCCTGCCTGTGACGATTGCTGGTCCCCTGTGGTGTGTGTGGCGGGCGTAGCTTCTCAAAGGCTGAGCTCATTCTCCCCGACACTGTTGAGTTCCCAAGACTGGTGACCAGGATCTGCCTTGACGACTGTGCAGTGAGGCTGCAGGAGGGCTCTGCGGCCAGGACTCCATCTCCCAGAAGTCAGAGGTGAGGACTTATCTCCCTGCCTCAGGATGGGTGGTATTTTGACACAGTCAAGGTGAGAGGTAGGGCACTGGGGAAGGGGAAACAGCCTGCACTGTTGGTTTCGCCTGTCATCCCCCAAGGGGACCCGCTGCACTGCCTGATGCTCATAGAACCTGTTCTCCTGTCCATTATCCCGGTGGCCTTGCCCTTGGGGTCAGGCTGGCTGGCTGGTGGTTTAGGGTGTGGATGCTGGTATTAGAGAGATCTGGCTTTGAGTCCCAGCTCCACTTATACTGGTGCGTGATCCTGGGCAAATGCGTAGTCATTTGTACATTTTCACCCCTTCCTCTATGAAACAGGCGTCATAATATTTGCACACATGCATCTAGGCTGTATTTTGTGCCCAGTCTTGTTTTGAGTGCTTTATACGTATTAATCTACTGAGTTTTCCAAATGAGGCTATGAGGCAGGTACTACTATCTTTCCTGTTTTACGGGTGGAGAAATTGAGGCACGAGGAGTTAAGCACAGCTATGGAGCGATCAAACTGAGAAACAAACGCGATTTGGCACGGAGCTCATGTTCTGTGTACTGCTCTAGGCATCGCCCGTGAGAGCCTCAGTTTCTCTATGTGCAGAATGGGAGTGATACTAGCGCTTACTTCCTTGGGCTGACTTGAGGCTCCCCGTGATGTGCTCTGTTCAGCACCTGGGGCACTGCAGGCGCTGGCTGTTATCGCCCTGTTCCCAGATGCCTCCCTTTCTTTTCCTACGTTTGGCTACACATTGTCTGCCCGGGAGCACATCCTCCTTCCTCTTGCTATTTTTAATCACATTTCCTTGGAATTCAGGGTTCTGTATGTGGGCATCAGTGGTTATTTGTAGCTCTTCATGTGGGAAGGCCAGGGCTTTGGGGAGACATGGCAGCTTCCCAGAAGGGAGTAACTGGGAATGCTGTGTTTATTCTGCAGAAACCACTGGCCTTGGGCCTCTGCGGGGAAAGGGACTCACAGACTCTCCGTCCGTCCCTTTGGGACAGAGTCCAGCTTCGCCGGAGTGGTGTCTGCTGGGAGAGGTCATCTGGAGGGGGTGTGGTAGAGACCCTAGAGGCTTCCTGTGAAGCTGCACCAGGACAGCGCGGCAGGCAGCGTGGGAGGGCGGGCAGCAGACCATTCGCTCCTCTGCCAGTTTATCCTCACAGAGCCTTGGGAATGGGGAAAACCAGGTGTGGAGCTCTTGAGAAGACAGGCCTGAGGCGGCCCTCTTGGCCCCAGGAGAAGCAGGCTTCTGGCAGCAGCCCTACGTTTAGGACTGAAAAGCGAGACAGACATTGTTGGTTGCTTTCCCGATACCTATTCACTTTGTGCTAAAAAACACTGATTCATTTGTGAACCAGTGTTCTAAGCCAGTCATGACCATTTTGTTACTATACTAAATTTCCCAGCCTCCTATACTGGACTGGTCATTTGACCCAATTTTGGCCAATCAACCCTAAAGTGGAAGTCTGGTGAGAGGATTGCTGGAAAAGATTTTGGTCTCATAATGAAAAGAGACAGGTACAGCTAGTATAGGCCTAGTTTCCCTCACTGTTAGCTGGCCTTAAACCCAGATGTGATGACTAGAACTATGGCAGCTATCTTGTGTCTATGAGGCCAAAGCATGAGGATGAAAGATCAATAAATTAGGGATGGCAGAGTCAGGTTCCCGGATGCCAGCAACTGCCTGCCTGTGGCTTGTGTTATGTGAAAAAAAGAGCCTCTTATTTGTTTTCAGCCTCTGTTGGTTGAATTTTCTGGGGTGTTTTTGCAGGTGAATGTATTCTTAACTGATGCAAACACAATGGCAGAGGGTGGGCTGGCCAGTCAGGGACTTTGCCTGCTCACAGATATCTGTAGACAGTTCCTCAGAATTGCTGAGTGCTGAGCCCCCTGCTGGGCGTTGGTGACATCTGGCCAATCAGGCCCGGAGCTTTCCCTCAGGAAGCTCACAGTCCATTAAGAAAAATAAGACAAATTGTGTAATTGGTACAAACTGTCACACAACTCTCAGGGTACAAGAAATCCCTTTACTTTTAAAAATCAAATTAAGCCCCACTCAAGGCCATACTTGCCAAGGTTGGCAAAAACTACAAAAAATTCACAAGTAAACTCCAAAGTCTCACAGCTCAATGCGATGAAGATCTATCTCTCATTCACATCACAGTCCAATGTATCAGGTTGGTGGGCTCTGGGAAGCAGGTCACAGTCATTGAAGGACCTAGACTCCTTCCATCTGTGGCTCTGCCACCTTCTAGGTCTTCAGGGTCCTCTCAATTTAGCTGGGGAATGAGGGAGCAGGTGGCACATGGAGGGTCCTCTAGGCCAGGCTGGAAGTGGTGACATCACTTCTTCTAACACTCCATTGGCTAGAACTCATCACATGGCCACACCTAACCACAAAGGAGGCTGGGAAATGGAATCTCCTTGTGTGCTCAGGAAGAAGAGAGAACATTGATGTTATGGGTGCAACTTGGCCCTTCAGAGGTGGAGGGCAGCATGGCACCCACTCACCCTCCCAGAAGGCACCGCCATCTCCCAACTTGGCTTCAACTCAGGGCAGGTCTCCCCTCTTGGGGGGCCCACAGCCCTCCTCCCACGTCAGGGGATTTGGGCAGACCCAGGACTGCCTTGCTCTCCAAGCTCCTGCCTGCACCTCCTCCTCCTCACAGCCCCGCTGGGCAAATGTCCTGAACACCTGGAACTTCCCGGCATGAAACCTGAGGGTAGGTCACCTCCCGGAGCCCACCTGGGCTGAGGGAAGCCCGCTTACCCTGAAACATGCACAGTCACACACACAACTGTATTTCCACTACCAGGTTTAGAACAGTTTCTCCACCTTGGCACTGTGATATTTTAGGCCAGACAATTGCTGGTTGTGGGGACTGTCCTGCTCATTGTAGGATTATAGCAGCTTCCCTGGCCTCCACCCACTAGAGGCTCATTGCACCCCCACCCCCTGCTCAGCTGTGACAACCAAATATGTCTCTAGACACTGCCCAATGTCTAGTGTGTGTGTGAGTGTGTGCGCACATGCGTGTCCCAAAATCACCCCAGTTGGTGAACCACTGGCTTAGCAGATGCCAGAGCTTTAGAGAGGAAAGGCTGGTTCCTTCTTGGCAGAGGTGGGAGGTGCAGCGAGTGTGGAGAGAGGCACGCGTTGTTCCCTGATGTATCTATAGCAGCAGAAAATAGAGCCAAGATGGCAACTCATTTCTCAGAAAGATCATAGTTAAAATGATAACTGGACGACCTCAGCGTCTCTGTGGGGTTAGGGAGCTCAAAGGCAGGACCAACAGGTCAACTCCTCATTGGGGGAGGCTTCACAGAGGACAAGACACTTCAGTCAGGTCGCGAAGACTCAGAGGCGTTTGCCAAGAGGGAGATGGGGGTAGTTTTCAGTGGGTTTGCAAAGCCCCCAGCCAGGAAGCAGTATGTGTATCCCGGGAACTGGAGGCAATTTAAGTGACCAGAGTCAGAGTGACTGGGGACCACCTGCCCCACAAGCCCCCTCCAAACTGGCTTCAGTCCCCTCCTCTCTGTTTCCATTGTCCCCCTCCAGACCTCTCCTGTTCCACTGGCCAGCTGCTGTGGTTTGCTGTCCCTCAAAGCCCTGTCTTTTGTTCCACGGTATCCAAGTCCCTTGCACGTGGTAGGTGCTCAGAAAATTGAACGAATGCATGAATTTATAAATGAAAGAGCCGATTCATGGAGAGGTCTCATATACCAGCCTGAGAAGGTGGGATTTGGTTGGGACAGAAGGGAGCCATTGCAGGGTTTTGAGCGGGGGAGTCCCCTGCTGCTGGGTGGAGGGTGCTTTGGAAAGGGTGGAGGCTGGGAAGGCTGCTGTGGAGCTTGTCCAGGTGAGCACAGCTGTGAGGCCTGGGCAGAGCTATTTCAGAGGAACAATGACAGGAGTTGATGACTGATTAGTCGTGGCAGAGAGGGAGTGGGAGGGGTCGGAGTGGCGCCTGGGTGTCTGGTTTGGGTGATTGGGACCTAGGGTGGGGGCAGGCTGGGGTCAGGGAACAGGGAGTGCAGGGGGAGGAGGAGGAAGGGGTGGGGCGAGGCCGGAGCCTGGATGACCTCTGTGGGGAGGAGTCCAGCAGGTGGATGGAGCCCGGAGTCTGAAGGAGGCACGGAAAGGTAGGAGTCATTCATGCGCAGTGACTGGGAGGAAACACACGCAAGACAACTTTGAAGGCGCAGGCCGTTGCTATCTTTGCGTACACACAAGGCAAAGCAGCAGCACTGACGGGGAAAGAGCAGCTCTTGTCTGGAGAATCGCTTCAAAGAGCCCTTGCTTGGGCAAAGGAAAGGCTCGGGTTGGACGGAAGCTCAGCTATCCCGAGAGGTGGGCAGGTGGGACTGTGGGGCGCAAGCTGGAGGGCTGGAGCAGCCCCCAATGTGGCTGCCCCAGGGCCCAACGAAGGGGTCTCCCCGGGAGACAGCTGTGGCAGACTGGGATGTCCGACATTTCATTTTAAGTGACTCCTGATACGTAGTAACCCTTCATCTTAGAACTCAATGATAAAAAGGCAAATAACCCAGTTACAAATGGACAAGGTATCTGAACAGACATTTCTCCAAAGAAGACACGCAGATGGCCGACAGCACAGGCAAGACGTCGTCAGCCTGAGGGAAGTGCAAACTCAAACCGCAATGAGACGCCATTTCACATGGAGGAGGAGCCATAATCACAAAGACAGGCGTCGCTGACGGGCGTGTTCGACGGCGCAGCCACCGTGGAGAAGGGTCTGCGCGTTCCTCAGAAGGCGGAGCACAGCGTGGCCCAGCAACTCCACTCCTGGGAAAAACCCACGAGAAATGAAAACATGCGTCGGTAAGAAACCCATTCATGAAATGTCCACAGCAGCATCACTCACAACAGCATGACGGTGGAAACAACCCCGTGTCCACCTGCTGACAAATGGATGCACGGAGGGGGGTGTGCCTACCAGGAATGTCACACGGTTTCAAAATGTAGCGAAGCGCGGCCAGCTACCACGAGGGTGAGCCTAGGAGACGCGCCAGGTGAAAGCCGCAGAGACAGACGCCACATGCTGTCAGGGTCCATTGATATGAAACGTCCAGAAGAGGCAGATCCACAGAGACAGAAAGCAAATTAGTGGTTGCCAGGGGCTGGGGAGGTGCAGATGGGGGGTGACTGCTAATGCGGAAGGTGCTTCTCTTTGGGGTGATGGAAATGTTCTGGAATTATATCATGGTGATGCTTGCACAGCATTATGAATGTGTTAAAAAAACACTGAACCTTATACTTTAAAATGTACAATTTTAAATATTCAATGTTTAAATAGTAAATTTTATGTCAATAATATTTTTCTGAAATCCCCATTTAGGGAATTCTCTGTACTTTGCACTCAATTTTTCTGTAAACCTAAAAGTGCTCTAAAAATGAAGTCTAATAAATAAAACAAAACAAACAGGAAGCAGTCCTGAGTAGTGTACAGTGTGTGGCCCTGGGCCCTCAGTCCCCCTGAAGGCCACTGGGCACTGGGACGCCCCAGTCCCAGCACCGTCACAGTCTCCATAACCTGTCCCCGCCAGGCCCCCGGCTCATTCTTTCCTCCCTTTGAGTGAGGACTGAGCTTCCCGCAGGGTCAGCAGAGGCCACCTGCCTAGATCCGGACAAAGGGTTGTTGCCTTTAACCCTTGTGACTGCCCCATGAGGAATGGGCTCAGGGGGTCATCTGTCCCAGGTCTGTCAGTGGGTAAGTGGCAGAGCCGGGGGGACCGCAGTGTGTCCGGCTGTTTGGTTTGCTCCCGGGCAGTCTCTGCACGGCAGTGCTCTCAGCCTGCAGACAACACACACGGCCACTGCCCCAGAAACATGCACACTCACCCAGACACTGACACTCACTCTCGCACTAGGGGTGGCTCTGGCCTGCTGCCGAAAGTACTGGTGACGTAAATGCTAGGCTGGAGGAAGGTGAAGGCTGGCAGGAGAAGCAAGGTTGGCTTTGAGTTTACTGTGGCCTGTGGGTCACTTTGACCCACCCGGGTCGCCCCATGAGGCACTTGGCCATCTGGTGCCCAAGCAGTCGGCTGTGGATGCTCACTGAATGGGGGCAGGGCCTGGCTCGTGGGCGTCAAGCGTTAGGGAGCAATTCCGGGACCAGGGCAAGGTGCTCTGGGGGCCACCCCCGCTTTAAAGGCTGATTTCCCTCCCATTCACCAACATCAGACTGTCAGAACCCCTGAGAGTGGGCCCCTTGGGTACCGGAAGCCAAGGGTCACAGCTAATGAGGATGGTGACAGTATGGTGATGGCGGCAACGGATAACCAGCATTTACAGAACACTGTTCATAGGCCAGGCAGGGCACTAAGACACTACTGCCTTGGACGCTCACAGCAGGCCTATGGGGTGAGCACTATTATTGTACCATTGTTACACAGATAGGGAAACAAAGATCCGCTGAAGCTCTCACAGTTGGCAAGTGGTCAAGCCAGCCCTAGGCCCCAGGCCCAGTGGTACCAGTCAGCTACTGCTGCAGTAATGCCGCGTGACAGATCCGCCCCGGCTGGGGGGCTTCCAGCAACATGCGTATGCTCACGCTCCCGCGTCCGCAGCGGAGTGCGGATTGGCTGGTCTGGTCTGCAGGCTGCTGGCCCTGCCCAAGTTCAGGTCCCCTCTACATGAGTTTGTTCTGGGGCCCAGACGAAGGAACCCCAGTCACCAGGTTACGTGCTTCTCGTGGCGTGTCATCAGAGCACAAGAAGCCAAACCAAACCACACAAGCATATTGAAGGCCTCAGCTTACGTCATCCTCATCCCATGGGCCAAAGCAAATCACATGGTCCGGCCCAAAGTCGATGGCACAGGGCAGTATGCTCCACCCTTGGTGAGAGAGGCAGGGTGGATAATAAATATCAACCTCTCACTCAGGCTTCCCTCAGAAAGCTGGGGTCACAAGTGACATGCAGCACTGCCGCCACGGGTGCCCAGAGGTGAACAGGACGGGCCCTGAATCAGGCCGCCGGGGGCCAGGGTCCCGGCTCCAACCCTTCCTGGCTGTTGCTAAACCTTTCTGGGCCTTGCTTTTCTCATTTGTAAAATGGATTGTTATGACGTAGAAATGGGCTAAGGCATATCAAATGCTTGGCACAAGGCCGGCACGTAGAAGTCCTTGATACACGGCAGCTGATATCACTAGCTATGATTTAGCTGTTCTCAACTGGGGGCCAGTAACACCCTCCTTGGAGCCATTTGGAAACGTCTGTGAGGTGTTTTGGGTTGGGGGCAAGGGCCAGGGATGCCTAATATCTTGCACTTTGCAAGATCACTCACACCACAAAGAACATCCCTCTCAGATGCCAATTGCCTTCATCAAGAAAGTTGAAACGTTTCCAACCCAGGACTTCCTGTTTCAGGCGAGGAGGCCCCGGGGCAATGGCTGCAAGCAGGTCTGGGCTCCTTCTGGGTTGTCCCTTAGAGTCCTCCAGGAATCCCGAGAGTCTACTGCTGCTGGGATATTGATTCACACCTAGGTGAATTCCCTTCTACCTCAGAGCACATGGCTTCTCTCCCACCTGGTGTCACCAGCGGGGCAGGGATGTCAGCATTAACAAGGACACACTGACCAAGCAGCAAGGGCTCGGGTGACAGCTTGCCCTGCTGTCAGCCTCAGATGCTCACTGAGACCCAGCTGCGTCTGAGTTGCCCTCCTGAGAGGGGCTTTAAACACCCTATGAATCTTACAAATCAATAAAAACAACACGTCGGTGGTGGTCATTCAAAGGATGAAATAGCAAATAGCAAAATGCCACATGGCTCTGCAGAGGAGAGACCTGCCATTCACCAGTGATCACGGCTCCCTATGACAGGACACCTCAGGCACTGGGAACAGAGCAACATGCAGATGACATTCCTGCCCAGAAATGCAGAGCCTGCAGTGAATCGTGAGGCAGCGGCCTTGGACAAATCCACCTGAGCAGCTGTCTACACAATACCCAGCTTGTGCTCTCCAAAAACGTCAACGTCTTTCTTGAAGGACAGAGACAGATCAAGGAGTGTTCCACATCAAAGTCTGCTAAAGGCAGCATGTGATCCTAGACTGGAGGCTGGATTTGAGAAAATATTTATCAGATCAGTCAGTGAAATGTGAACACGGTCTGTGCGTTAGCTAATACCACTGTATCCATGGTAAACTTCCTGATTTTGATCATTGTACTGTTTTTGTAAGAGAATGTCTTTGGTCTCAGGAGATTGGGGGGTGAAGGGTCTGCAACTTATCCTCAAAAAGCTCATAAACAATAACTATATAGAAACAGAGTATGCAAATGCCAGAAAATGTCAAGAGGTAAATCTAGGTGAAGGGTATATAGTGTGTTTATTGTACAATTCTTGCACCTTCTTTGGTGGGTTGGAAAATTTTCAAGGTAAAAAATTTTAAAAATCACTTAAAAGTTACAAAAGCCTGATTCACTTAAATTAATAAATTCAAGAGGTTGCTAAGACTACGACTTACGTGTCTTTTTTTTTTTTTTTTTTTTTTTTGAGACAAAGTCTCACTCTGTTGCCCGGGCTAGAGTGCCGTGGAGTCAGCCTAGCTCACAGCAACCTCAAACTCCTGGGCTCAGGCAATCCTTCTGCCTCAGCCTCCCGAGTAGCTGGGACTACAGGCATGCGCCACCATGCCCGGCTAATTTTTTCTATATATTTTTAGTTGGCCAATTAATTT
>CAUYRT010103823.1:0-19271 GCA_963574885.1 Lepilemur ruficaudatus
GGCGCATGCCTGTAGTCCCAGCTACTCGGGAGGCTGAGGCAGGAGGATTGCTTGAGCCCAGGAGTTTGAGGTTGCTGTGAGCTAGGCTGACGCCACGGCACTCTAGCCCGGGCAACAGAGTGAGACTCTGTCTCAAAAAAAAAAAAGGTGAGAAAGACCGTGGTAGTGGCAGTGGAGATGGGATGAAGTAGATGTATTCAGGATATGTTTTGGAAACAGACTTAGCAGATATTGCAATGCTTCAAATCCAGGGGAGGTGGAGTGTTGGGGAACCAAGGATGCCTTCATGGGTTTCTAGCTCAAACAGCTTTTTCTGAGACTGACATGACAATGTTTCCCCCTAGTGAAAGTTAAGGCCCAGCAAAGGAGGGGCCGGTTTGCAAATCTACCTACCCATCTGCAGAGTGGCAGGGAATCCCCACTCTAGGGCCAAAGCTAGTTCAATTTGGACCTTAAAGCAATACAATCCATTTTAAAATGTAGAATTGTAAGCTGCAGTCAGACCAGGTCTCTCTGACTCTTCCTGAGAGTGTTCTCCAGAGCTGTAGCTGACTTACCTTAAGACCTGATCCCAGCAGGGTACTTGGGGGGAAGGGGCAGGTCTAAAAGGAAAAAAAAAATACTTAAAAATTAAGATCTGATCTCAGCTTTCTAGAAGGTGGCCAGCCAAAATCAGGGCTCGAAGAGTCCCAAAGCTTCACCTTCCAGGAAGCCTGAATTTGGATCTACTCCCTAGGGACCTGAAGACAAGCTGTTGATGGGCCAAGGTAGATCAGACCAAACTTCAGCTGTCTTAGCTTCTGGGCCTCCTGTCTCCTGGCCCCTGAGCTCATTTCTGGGTAAAATGATTAGTGTGGAAGGGAAGGTTCTTCACGATCATCCCAGACTCACTGCCAAGCAAATGGCTGGCTCTGTTCTAAGCACAGAGAGACAGGAGACACTGTCCTTTAGGTACAAAGAGAAGAAAGCAAACAACTCTGTGTCCAGACCCCTCAGGGAACGCATGGTAAACAATGAGCAGAATGAGGACAAGTCTACCTGAGATCCAGAAGGCAGACAGATACCAATGATGGGGTGGCAGGTGCTGTGAAGGAGGTCGCCAGGACCTGACCTGCTTTGAAGGGTCAGAAGATGCTTCCCTGAGGGACTGACACTTGAGCCTAGACCTGAAAGATGAGCAGCCAAACTAAGCTAAGACCCAATTAGGGAAGAGCATTCCAGGGAGAGGGAACAGTTGTGCAAAGGCCCTGGGGCTAGAAGGAGCTGGAGGAACACAAGGCTAGCCTGTCCAGCACCAGGAAGGATGGAAGAAGAGGTGGCCTGAACTGAGTGGAAAGAGAGACCAGGGCCAAACCATGCAGGGCTCAAAGGCAAGCTCAGCCTTTGCAGACTTTATTCCAAGCCATTTAAAGGATTTTAAGCAGGAGGAAGACTCAATCTAATTTGCATTTTATAAAAGCATTTGGAAAGCACAGTGGCAAAGTACAGATGAGAAGCTTCGATGCCCTGGACTGGAACGGTGACTGGGGATGAAGAGAATGCATTTAGGGTGTGTTTAGGAGGTAGATTTAGATGTGTAGGATGAACTTGGTTTGACCTTTTAGGCCATTTACTGAGGTGGGGAAGCCTGGATAGAGGAACAGAAGCAGGGTCAAGGTGGAGGGAGAATACTAAATTTAGCTTGGGGTGTTTTGCAATGAGGAAGCTGTATCTAGAGACCTTGTGTGACTCACCTAAGGCCACTCAGCAAGTTTGTGGCAGAACTGAGTTAGAACTTTAGCCACACAGAAAACAGCAGAGCTGGGATTTGAACCCATACCATATAGTCCAACTGTAAGGCCTCTGCCCTAAACCACTGTGCCATACCGCCTCCCAGTAATCAGTAGCAAAACCATGGGTCTAACAATGTTACACAGATGCCCCTCAACTCACACGGTGGGGTTACATCCCAATAAATCCCGCATAGGTCGAAAATGTAAGCCAAAAAGGCATTTAATACACCTAACCTACCAAACACCAGAGCTTAGCCTAACCTACCTTAAAAATGCTAGGAACACTTGCATTAGCCTACAGTTTGGCAAAATCATCTAACACAAAGCCTGTTCTATAATAAAGTAATAAAGAATTTTGAATCAATATTCAAAGTATGATTTCTACTGAATGCTTATCACTTGCACCATCATAAAGTCAAAAAGTCAGGAGTTGAGTGATCATAAATTGGGGACCATCTAGCTAGCTCCAGGAATGAAGGAAGACCAAGGGGCCCAGATGCCTTCAGGCATCATGGTCTATGTGCATGTTGCCCTCTGGAGTCAGGACTTGTCACCTAGGGTACCAGCTTACAATGTTTTGTCTATAGAAGCAATGATGGCCCAGCAGCAAGACTCAGCAGAAAATATTTGGGTGGTCCTGCGAGATCTGGCTCTGCTGTGGTCCCAGTCTCCTGCTATGTGACTTTGCCTTGCTGATAATTTTATCTCTGGACAGAGAACTCGGCTTTCACAATCTGGCAAGGCATGTTATAGTATCATCAGACGTCCAGGCATCACTGCCAGTTAGTGAGCATTAAGGTTCTATTAGTGAGACTTGATTCTCTTGTTTCCCTCTCAGGTGTGCCAGCTGGGACTGTAGCTTGTCCCTTTCTCGTAGGACCTTACTGAAGGCCACAAGTAGACAGCACATTCTACTATCCTCACTTAGTTTTACTAAGATCCCTAAACTACAACCTCTGATTGTGGGTCCCCAAAACAGCAGGCATTGTAGCCAGCCTCTTTACTCCCTGAGAGCAAAGAGTGCTAATTTCCCAACTAGGCAAGGGGGGAGTCCTGACCTGCTCTGTGTGTCACATGGACTCTGCCAGTTCCACATACTAGGGCCTGTGACTTGCAGCAAACTACACTGTATTGTTCTGGGTGCCCTTTGTTGCTAGTGACAGAGACCCAATTCAATAGCAAAAAAGGAAATGATAGGTTTTCATAACTGGATTGTGATAAGGACAGATGTGGTTGGATCAAGGTTCAAACGCTCTCAGGGAGGAAGGACTCTGTCCCTTGCTACCTCTCGTCTGTTTGCCACAGCTTGGCTTTATCCTCAGAAGAGCTTTTGCCACTTGGCAACAGCACCATCGCCAATTACTGTAGGTTTAAATGGTCCTTAAGATTTATGATACCAGAGAAAGACTCTTTCTGTCCTGTCACTCACACAGCAAGTCTCTGGAGGGCTCTGATTGGCCCTGCACAGGTCACACGGCCCACCTCATGACTCAATCCCTGTAAACAGTGGCATGGGAGATGGAGCACTGTGATTGGCCAATACTGCTTCATTAAGCAGGGGGCTGCTGAGGTCTCAGAGCTTTTGTACCAGTGGTCCCCTTTGCCTGGAAGGTGTTTCCCCTAAATCTGTATGGCTCTCTCCTTTCTGTTGTAAGATCTCAGCTTAAGTGTCACTTCCTCCAGGAAAACTGACCCAACACCTAATCTAAAGTCATTCTCTATTCACCGTCTGTATTAGTCTCAATTCAGGTTCAGTGGATATAACAAAGGCCAAAATAACAATAGCTTAAGATGGAAATTTACTCCTCTCTAAGCAGTCCACGGCTGGCATGTCAGGTACATATCGTGAGTTCCCAGCTCCTGCCTTGTTCTGTCATCCTCAATCCATCCTGGCTTCCATCTCATGCTCAAAGATGGTGGGTCCAGGTCCTCTTTTCAGCTGCCAGGAAGACAAGAGGGCAAGAGGAGGGCATGATCCAAAACTTGCACGCATCATTTCTCTCCACACACCTGTGTCTGAACTTAGTCACATGGCCACACCTAGTTGTAAGAGACGCTGGGAAATAGGCAGCCATGCACTCAACTAAAACTCAGGTGTTCTATTACTACGGAAGACAGAGAGACTGGACGTTGGGGGCAAAAGGCCATCTTTCCCATGTGGAGTTTCTCGGAATCACAGAAAACAGTGGTCAGAATATCAAAGTAAAGAGGTCCTTAGAGACCATCTAGTTAAACACTCTCATTTTATAAATGAGGAGACAGGCCTAGAGAGGTGACTTGTCCAAAATCACACAGCAAGCCAGTGATAGACCAAGGCTAGAATTCAGGTCTCTTAACTCCAAGCCCAGTGCTCAAAACTGGGGAAGCGATTGGTTTTAGAGGGACCTTAGCTTCACATATATTATTCATATCTATATAATATAATGTATATTTTCATATATGATATATATTCATATATTACCTTTATTCATGTGTTATATATAACAAGGATATATTCACATGTGGTTGTGTAAATAAAAATAAATAAAAACTTGGCCAACACACATATAAAAAGGTGTTGTCTTCATTAGCCAGTAGAGAAATTCAAATTAAAACCACAATGAGATACCACAAAATACAACCATCAGAATGCCTAAGAGTAAAAAGACAGACAATGCTGATTGTTAAGAATGTGGAGTGACTGGAACTCTCAGATATTACTGGTACAACCCCTTCAGAAAAACTGGCCCTGTCTACTGAAGCCGAACATACATACATATACCTTATTACCTTGTGATTCCACATCTAGGCATTTATCCAATAGAAATATATATATATGTTCATCAAGAGACATGTTCAAGAATGTTCATAACAACACTTTGTAATATGTGTAATAAAACTGGACATAACCCAAATGTTCATCAGTAGTAAAATGTAGTCTGTTCATATATGGAATATTACAGGTCTGAGAATGAACGAACTACAGCTACACATATCAACATGGATGAATCAAATAAAATTTTGAGCAAAAGAAGCAAGTCCCAAAAGAGTGCATGCTGTATTATTCTATTCATATACAGTTCAAAAACAAGAAAAATTATGCAATTAGAAGGGAGGATAGCGACGCTTTGTGTGGGTAAGCAACTAGAGTAGACTGGCTATAGGGTTCTGGAAATTGTTATTTTTCTTGGTCTGGGTGCTGGTTACATGGGTTTGTTCACATTGCAAATTCAAGGGCATGTATACTTCTTTGCACTGCTCTCTGTGTAGGATGTATTTTAATAAAAAGTTTAAAAAATAAGTAAAAGAAAATTTAAGAGTAAGGAGACATGTGTCTGGTGGGCCCTGCCTGGGTTTACTTAGTGCTTTCAGCATGAGAATCTCTAGGAAAAAGCTCTCATGTAAGAAAGTTGGTTCCCGAAGGAGAAATACCTTAAACCAGCACCCAAGATAGTAACATGCCAGGTAGTCTCCAGAAACAATCACCAGGCTGGAGTCCACACAGGATAAGCCAAGGGATGAAACCAGCAGATTTCTGTCATCTAACTTAGGGAGGAAAACATAGCCATTAAGGGTACCTATCTTTGAATTGGCAAATCAAAAAGACGGTTGTTCCAGCATATCGGGGACCAGTCATTGGCTTTCCTATGACATGCAAGGCACCTTTTTCTCTGCAGAAAAAGTTACCCAGAGAAAATTAAAAGCAGAACCCTGAGGACAAACAGAGTTAAATCAGGGTCACACCTCCAGGGAGCACATGCACATAGATGAAAATGAAATGCCCCCTTCCTGGAGTCATGCAATGCAGTGGCCCTGGGTTGAAATAGGATGTGACCTTGCACAAAACCCTTAACCTCTCAGAGTCTCAATTTTCTTAGTCTGAAAAGAATCATCTTTTACTTTTCAAAGAGCTTTTCCCTGTGATCTCAATTGATCATGATGTAGACATTATTACGCCCTGTTTACATATAAAGAAACTGAGGTTCGATGGGCAAAGTTATTAATATTTATCTTGGAAATTAACTTAAAAGCTAGCCTGGACTTTAGTTGGAAGTTATTTTGTCTAATCTTCCCATTTTGCATATTGGGAGACAGAGGCCCAGAGAGGAAAAGAATTGAATGGAGCACGCACAGAGGGTCAGATGGCAGAGCTGGGACCAGAACCTAAGGGATTAGGTTTTAGATGGCCCTGAAAAGTCAACAACAACCTAAGACATTCTCAGATTCTATGAAATGCAGATGGACCTCTGACCTCCCAGGGGTCCTTCCCACCCCCACTTCTGGGAATCATGCCTGTGACACAAAACCAGTTTTGCAGGCGTCCCTGGAGTCAGGTTCTCCCTTGGCAGGTCCAAGGTCTGTGACTCTGCACTTTGTTTCCTCCCAGGCCAGAGCCCAGCGAGGGTGAGGTGGCTCTGAAGCGAACAGACCAGCCTTGGAACACAGGAGGAAGTTTTTGTCATGTTTTGTTTTAGAAAAGAGGGGTGGGGAGGAGGAGGAAGGAAGAAAGAAAATTATGTACATGTTTGTGTGCTCCTAGCAAAATGTCTTACAGCATTACCAAAACTGTCACTTCAGCAACCCCAGGGAGGGGTGGAGGAGTGAGATGGGTTGGGTAAGCCCTTCTCCCGCCACCCGGCCAGGAGGCCACTGCCCTTGCTCAGGAAGCAGCCGGGGCTCCAGCACCTTTGCCCTCCCGGTTCCCCACCTGGAGTACTTGTCCCTTGATCTTAACCTGGCTGCCTTCTCACCATTGAGATCCCTGTTCCTCCCGACCACCTCATCCAAAGAGGAACCCTGTCGCTGTTCATGAAACTATTCTGTTTATCGCCTCCACCGCACTCTCTGAAATCCGCTTGTTTATCTACTTGATTGCTGTCTGCCCCTCCCGCGTCCCACAAAGGCAGGAACTGTCTCCTTTCCCACTGAATCCTCCGCGAGGTCGGTGTCTGGCACAGAGCAGACGGATGCGGTGAATGAGGTTGGGGGAGAGGCCTTTCACTTTTTACTTTGTACACGTTTGCATTTTTAAAGATTTTTTTTTTTAAGGCCGGGTGCGGTGGTTCACGTCTGTAATCCTAGCACTCTGGGAGGCCGAGGCGGGTGGATTGCTCAAGGACAGGAGTTCGAAACCAGCCTGAGCAAGAGCGAGACCTCGTCTCTACCAAAAATAGAAAGAAATTAATTGGACAACTAAAAATATATATATAAAAATATATATAAAATTAGCCGGGCATGGTGGCGCATGCCTGTAGTCCCAGCTACTCAGGAGGCTGAGGCAGAAGAATCGCTAGAGCCCAGGAGTTTGAGGTTGCTGTGAGCTAGGCTGACACCACCGCACTCACTCTAGCCTGGGCAACAGAGTGAGACTCTGTCTCAAAAAAAAAAAAAAAAAAAAAAAAAAAAAAGATTTTTTTAGACAAGCATGCATTACTTTTGCAAAAAATAAAATTAAACGTCTTTTTTTTTTCTTTAAAAGAATACAGAAAGCAACTAGGTTACTGCAGAAGGCTCTACTCTCAGCGAATTGTCTGGGGGTAGACACGTCTCCAGCTGAAGAAGCAATGCCCTCCTAGTACCAACTGGGGACCCTGAGACAAGAGAGGGGCAGCGTCTTGCCCATGTCCACACAGCACCGAGCAAGTAGGCCCGGGTCCCAAATCCTCTTACTCCGAAATCAGCATGGGTACCTCCCAGGGGTGTCCCGAGCCGTGGGAGGCGGAGGGGCGCGAGGTTGGGTATGGAGAGAGAGGGGCGGAGAACAGAGAGGGTGCGGGGAGGGCACGAAGGGGCGGAGAGGCTGCGGGGTAACGAAAGGGACTGGGGGGAGGAAGAGCGCAGTGAGGCGAGTGACACAAGGGCCCAGAGAGGCGCACAGGGTGACGGAGGCGGCAGAAGGACGGCGAGGGGGCGGGGACGGGGCGGGAGCAGGAGGAGCGGCGGCGGCGGGAGGCGGGAGGCGCCGGGCGAAGCAGCGCGAGCCCCGCCGAGCCAGCCCCGAGCGTGCGCGGGCCTCTGCCCGAGCCGGACCGGCGGGGGCTGCGGCTGCGAGGCAGGTGGGTCCCAGGCCCGGGGACGGGCGCCGAGCCTGGGAGCGCGCGAGAGCTGACAAGGGGACCCAGGGTCCTGCCCCCGCCGCGGCCAAGGGCCCTAGGACCCTCCCTCCCCAGGCCACACTACACGTGGCAGCTGTGGAGGTTTTGTGTTAACTCCGGGCTCCTGGATTTAGCCTCTACCCAGCCGAGTCCCGGAGGTGGGGAGGAAGGGTGAGCAGTTCGGGCCTGCATGCAGCCCAGAGCCCCCAGGCTGGGCGCCCAGAAATGGAAAACGCGTGGGTCGGGAGACAGAGCCCTTTGTACTAGTCTTAGCTATGCCCAGGACTCCCTGTGTGATTTTGGCCCTTCACTAGGCCTCCATCTACCCACCTGCAAAATGAGAGGGTCTTTGGATGGGTCTAAGTTCCAGATAGACTTAAATTCATTTCCTTGACAAACTTCCTCTTGAGGCTTGTCCCCATGGTCACCGGCCACGTCCCTCCCCCAGCACCAGCCTGGCTGCACGCTGAACTCTGGCCCCTCTGGCTCCTCGGGTTTCACGTGGACAGCCCCAGCGCTGTTTGCAGTCAGCTCTGTCTGGGGAAGAAGCTGCGTCCAGCCGCTGGACAACAGGCTGAGGAATTTGTTTCCTGTGCAACGGGTCAGTAATCCTTTCATCCGCTCTCTTCCCGGGCAGGTGTTGTTGTTACCTCCCTCAGGTAAAGATGAAAAGTTGGTGCTGAGAGTGCGTAGACACAGGTGGGAACAGGCTGCTCTGTCTTGTCTTTTCTGTTGTGCTCTACAAGTTCACCAAAATCAGATTTTTTTTTTTCAAATTCAAATATATCTAAGCACGATGCAGGGGAGTCTGGAAGTTTGAGTTCTAGTCCTGGCGGTGCTGCTCACTCTGTGACCTTAGGCAAGTATCTGCCTCTCTCTGGCTCAGTCTTCCCTGCTCAGCAGTCAGGATGTTGGTCAGATGAGTGCTCCTCTGTCTTTGACATTGCTACTAATAGTAATAGCAATCATCATAGTTGTTTCCTTACCTTGACCTACAAGGCCCGGCCTGACCTGGCCCCTGGCTACCCAAGACAACAAACTCCTTGCCCTGCCTCAGGGCCTTTGCACTTGATATTACCACTGCCAGGAGCACTTAACCACTCCTGCTTCTTGCATATTCATTCTTCAGATCTCCACTGAAACTTCACTTGCTTATAAAATTCCCTGACAACAAAGACTTGATTGGGTCCCTGGATTTATCCTTATGGTATATATTGACTTCATTATGCTTAATTATTTGTGTAGTTCTTTGTCTAATATCTGTATCCCCAATTCTTCAATGCCTGTGACTTTCCTAGGGTCGCACAGTTGGCAGCACCAGAATTCAAACTCAGTCTGTCTGATGTCAGGGCCTGAGCTTCCACCTCACTTGCTGTTTTTCATTCCAGGATCTTGTGCTGTGAAGAAGTTTCCCAGGTGCCTCATGTTAGCCAGCAAATCTGACCGACCAGGCGTGGAAAGAGAAGTCTGTTAGGTGGTGGAGGGGTGGTCTTGTGCCGTTCAGTTTCCCCTTAGATGGACCGTGGGGCCTGAGGTAGCACGGGGGTGGACTTGGCCTCCTCCATGGCACGCCAGCTGCAGATACGACTGCTGACATGGGACGTGAAGGACACACTGCTCAGGCTCCGCCGCCCTGTGGGGGAGGAATATGCCACCAAGGCCCGGGCCCACGGTCTGGAGGTAGAAGCCACAGCCCTGGGACAAGCCTTTGGGCAGGTATACAAGGCTCAGAGCCACAGGTTCCCCAACTATGGCCTGAGCCATGGCCTCACCTCCCGCCGGTGGTGGCTGGATGTCGTCCTACAGACCTTCCACCTGGCGGGTGTCCGGGATGCCCAGGCCATAGCCCCCATCGCTAACCAGCTGTATGAGGACTTCAGCAGACCCTGCACCTGGCAGGTGTTGGAGGGGGCTGAGAACACCCTGAGGGGTTGCCGCACACGGGGTCTGAAGCTGGCAGTGGTCTCCAACTTTGACCGACGGCTAGAGGACATCCTGGTGGGTGTTGGCCTGCGGGAACACTTTGACTTTGTGCTGACTTCTGAGGCTACTGGCTGGCCCAAGCCAGACCCCCGCATTTTCCATGAGGCCTTGCGGCTTGCTAATGTGGAACCAGCAGTGGCAGCCCATATTGGGGACAGTTACCGCTGTGACTACCAGGGGGCTCGGGCTGCAGGCATGCACAGCTTCCTCGTGGTCGGCCCAGAGACTCTGGACCCCACAGTCAGGGATTCTGTACCTAAAGAACACATCCTCCCCTCTCTGTCCCATCTTCTGCCTGCCCTCGACTGCCTAGAGGGCTCAACCCCAGGGCTTTGAGTGTGGTGAGGGAAGTGGCTGGGGTCTAGGCCATGGAGAAAACCCTAAACAAACACTGGAGACAGGGAGCCTCTTTCTCTGCAGCTCTGGACTTTGCCTGTCTCCTTGCAGGCTCCATAACCTGTTCACGATAAAGCAGTGAGTGCTGGACTTTCAGCCTTGCCCCATTAACCCGCTCCTGGTCTCTGAGTTCACTTGTTTCCATTCACACCTATGTCCCTTTCCCACCATGGGTCCCCTTCACATCCAGCAAGACCCACTGAGGGCCCCAACTAGCTTCAAAACCAAGCACTTTCAAACTTTGTTTTAGCAGCAGGGCCCTTTTGTCGTGGGAGATCTGAAAGCCCATTATGCAAAACAGAAAAAACTATAAACCCCCAAGAAACTGCTAGAGTTGAAGCAGAGGTCCTAAGGCCTCTCATTCAGCCTCTGAGACGCCCTCTCCCTGGAAGCTTGAGGTCGGACCTTAGTTTGAAAATCGGTGCCAAGTTGTGCTATAGGGACACTGTCCAATACTGTCCATTAAACTAGCCTGAACAGGAGAGTTTAGACAAGGAACAGCATACTTATAGTCAGGAGAAGAAATACTGTTGATTTATGCTTGCTAAGTTTGTTTTTTATTTTTATTTTCCTTTGGAGACAGGGTCTGGCTGTGTTGCCCAGGCTAGAGTGCAGTGGCGGCATCATAGCTCACTGCAACCTCAAACTTCTAGGCTCAGGCAATCCTCCTGCCTCAGCCTCCTGAGTAGCTGGCACTACAGGTGTACACCACCATGCCTGCCTAATTTTATATTATTTGTAGAGATTGGGGTCTCAGCATGTTGCTCTGGTTGGTCTCAAACTCCTGGCCTCAAGTAATCCTCACACCTCAGCCTCCTAAAGTACTAGGATTACAGACATGAGCCACACGCCTGGCACTAAATTCTTTATATGCACATATAACCCTTAAAGCTACTTAGTGGGCATAGGTGGTGTGACCCTCACTTTACCAATGAGGAAGCAGATTCAGAGGTTAAGTAGCCCGCCTGAGGTCACAGCTAGCATGTGAGGGGGCCAGGGGGCCAATTTAGGCACATCAGACTCAAGCTCACCGGCTTGACCACTAGGTTGCAAGAAAACAGGGATCCATGTCATGTGGGACAACGCAGTGGAGATCCTGGGAGAATAGAGAATGTGTCCTAAAGGGTGTCAGTCTTGAAGGCCACCCCAGTCATAGGGACCAGCCTGGGTTAGGAAAGCACAGGGAACAAGGTCTGCAGCTCAGGGTGGCAGGAGTATAGGGAACGTGGTGGCGAACAATGGGAGGCTGAAGAAGTGGGATCGGTTTTTTTTTAAATTCCATTTCTCTTCCTGCCGGTCCTGTCTTCCCACACCTTTCTACTTGGAATTTACTGAGCATCTCTGCCTTGCCCAGTGCAGGGTCCCTAGGACCTTCCCACCCCAGCCATGCTGCATGCGGCAGCTATAGGGATTTTGCAAGCACTGGAGGTGGGGAGGAAGGGTGAGCAATTCAGGCCTGCAGCCCAGAGCTGATGTGTGTTCTCCAGAGTGGACCCTGAATTAAAGGTTGGTATCGGGGTGGCATTTAGGTGGGAAGAGGGATGCGGACAGCATTGCTGTAGCAGGGCCATGAGCTGGGGACTAACGGTTGCTATGGGGAGTTGGGTTGATGGGTTGGGGGTGGGGCATGGCATGGGGCCTCATAGAAGACCCCTTCTGGATCTGTCTGTTGGGACTGGCACCGAGGCCAGGCAACTCAACAGTAATTCCTGAGGTGGTGAGGACACAGGTCACGAGCTGTGGTCTCAGAGCTGCAAGGGCCTCAGAGATCACCTCAACCAAAGAAGTCACCAATAGGAGGTCTGTGGATAAATTTGATCTGCCTAGTGTTGCAAGTAAATTATTGAGCAAAAAATCAACAGATTCACATGAAAATCAGGATTTTTAACTTTTCTCTAGAGTGCTCCACTCCTGGCCATTCTGGGTCCACATTGCTGCATGGCCACAAAGGGCTAGGGCTGAGTGGTTGCTGTCCCTTAGTCGTGGACTGTTTCACTCATTACCCACTGACCCCAACCAGTCTTACTCTGTGACCTCCGCTGATTAAACAGTGATTTTCTAACTGCTCTGTGGCTCTGATCCTCTTTGGACGCAGGAGCCAGGAGTTGTAGGTAAGATTGCTTTAGAAGAATTCCTGAATGAAAGTTGGAAGACCACTATTCACAGAGGGAAACGTGAAAGGACTTGCCTTTAGTCCCAGTAATGTCTCCAGGTTCTTTCTGCTACGATGAGCTGTCACGTACTTCTGAGAATGTGGGTGAGGGCAAGGAAGACAGACCAACATAGGAATAGACCCAATTACCAACAAAGAGCATGGAAGGAATCTTTCAAGCTGTCAAGACCTTTAATAACGTCCAGGTGCCCTAGGCTGGCCCTCTTACCCCCTCAGCTCTTTCTGGCTGGAAGCCCTCACCCCAGGTCTCCACTTTATGTCGGACGGGGCCGTCAGGTGGGAGAACTCCTCAGCCATAGGAAGATGACAGAGTTAATCCCTGTGCCTGGTGGGCACAGGCTGGAGCTCAGTGCCAGGTTTGAGACATGCCAAAGGCAGTATTGCAGTCAGGTCACCTGGAGACGTGATCCCTTGGTCTTCCGAGGGCCAAGGCAGGACCTGGGGGATGGACATAGCCCCCAGGCCACACTCCTCTGGCCAGGAGCAGCCTTTCAGGTTGTCCATGTGTGCTAGAAAAAATATTTTCTCTATGTGCCACATCATGAAAAAAGATTGAGAAGCACTGAGCTTAGGACATGAAGAGGCTTCAGCCACAGGCTTCTCTGTCAGAGAACCACTTCTACACGCACAAAGCTGGGGGCAGGGGCCTGAAAGGCAGAGCCTCTCCAGAGACTACCATATCCATCCGCTCACTCGCCATGTATTTATTACATGCTCACTACGCAGCAGGCACCATGCCGGATGCCAGAGATAAAGTGAACAAGACACCCTCGGAGAGGCAGGTGCGTGGTGGATTTGGGAGACTAGGGCCCAGGGAGTGGCAGGTTCCACACAGATCCTCAGTATTCAAAGGTTGGGCCCAGGTCGAAACAGGCCCCCACCCCTCCTAAAGCTGCCCATTGGGCCTGAGTCCTGTTTCCCTTAGAAAACTGCACACATTGTTTGGGAAAAGGACAGTGGATGGAAACATGGCCTGAAAGGAGGTGGGGAGGTAGACCTTGCCTTCCTGCGGCCGGAGGTCAGTGGACAATGGAAATGGTCTGGTCAGCCACAGCAAAGACTGGGAAGAGGGGCCCAGGGAAGGGTGCGTGGTGGGTGTAGAGCACCATGCCCGAGGCTGGGTCGTAGAAGAGCAGCTCCTGAGCCTGCAAATCCAGCAGCACGCCCAGCCGAGCCGGGCACCGCAGCAGCCCCAGGGCCTCGTGCTGCCCATTGTGCAAGAAACGGAACTCCTGGTCGTAGCGAGAGAAGACCCAGGAGAAGGCGTTGTGGCCCAGACGGCCATCACTGCCAGAACCCTTGCGGGGCAGCTGGCCAGAGGCCACGCCCACCTTATAGGCACAACTGTTCTGGACATTCACCATCCAGGAGTGCAGCCCCGCTTGGAAGGAGGTGGCAGCCAGGGCATTAGGCCAGTGGTCAAAGCGCTCTGGGCCATCTACACAGGCTTTGGACTTCTTGGCACTGAAGGTCAGGGTCCGTCGATCTTCTGACAATTGCAGGAGGGGGCTGACGGTCCTCTCATCGATGCGTATGTCCTCTGTGCCTGCCAGAAAGAATTCTTAGAGTTGCCCAGGGTGCACCCCTGTCCTAACCTGGTCCCACCAGGTAGCAAAGGGCTTCCTTACCACTCACTGTCCATGTGACCTCAGACAAGTCATTTATCCTCTCTGAGACTCAGTTTCCTTGTCTATAAAATGGGTATCAAAATAGGACATCACAGGGTGGTTATGAGAATTAAAGGACATGATACATGTAAAGTGCTCAGCATATAACAGGTGCTCAATAAACTATGGCCATTATAACAGTAGTTATTATTAATCCAAGACCTTCATCTGTAAGCTCTGATAGAAATAAGGCCCAGAGAGGAGAAGTGAGTTGCTCAAGGTTACAACTGAGTTGGTGGCAGAGTCAAAATGAAGGCCTGGCATTTTGTTCCTAGACCTAGCACTGATCACGCTACTTTCTACTTGGTTGTATCTGTGGTCTCCAGGTCAGACTTGTTCTATCTGGAAACTAGGAGGCATGAGATGCAGTTTCCAGCAAATAACTAAAATGGACTGCTGCTAAATCAGGCACTGATACCAGGATCTAGAATAGACAAGCTATAGCTTATACCAAAATGTTAAGGATAATCTGTGGAGGGAGGGTTAATATTGAAAATAAATCCAATCTATGAAGCTAACGACTCCATGAGTTGTGCAAAGACTACCACTGGGAGTATGGATGCTGCCATCCAACTTGGGGATGGCCTGCTCTGAGAATCCCCGTGCTAAGTGGGAATTCCTAGAGGCAGAAAACCGTGTCACGTTCACCTCTGTGGCCACAGCATGCAGCACATGGCCGGGCCCACAGTCGGCCCCAGTCAGTGTTTGTTAAGTGAATAAATGAGGCAAATCCAGGCAGTTTAATTCTCGGTCCAGAGGCTCTCCAGTTAGCTATCAGTTATATCTTTATAAAAGAGAAACCCAGGGTTTCCAATAAATAACACCGAGCTGCCCCAGTAGGGCAGGACGTAAGGAGGACATGACTTACAGGAACAAGATTTATCCTAAATCCAACCACAGAACAGGTTGGTCTGGAAATGGGAAGGACCAGCCTGCGTCCAGCATTCCTGGTGGCTTCAGCTACCATCCCAGAAGCACTGGTCCCCAGTGTGACCCAGGAGCAAATCCCAGACAGACAGACAGACAGACAGAAGCCCAGTTGCTCCCAATGGTGCTAGGCTCTAGCAGCTCCTAACCTGAGAGGGACCCAAGAACTGCTGTTGCCCAGAGTTGAGTCAGTAGTGGGCTCCGAGTGCACTTCTCATTAAAGTTTAACTTTTCCGACTCCTGGGGATCCAAAATGCCCTCTGCTTCTTCAGTCCTTATACAGGGAAAAAAGAGACACAGATTCAGAAAAGTTCTGAGAATGTATCTGGATCAATATAAAGTGAGGGGAAAGACACAAGTAAAATCCTCCCACCAGGGTGACACCAAGATTGGCAACTAGGCCCCACACAGGGGCCCCTACAGGGGGCTTGAGCCAAGGGAGAAGGTGGGCATTTCCCCTGTGCCTCCACTCCACCCAGCAAGCTTAACTCCAGCAAAGCAGGACAATTTGCAGGGAGGTGTGTACTCAGCACCACTATTAGAAACTGGAGGCAGCGTGCTCTGTGGGGGAAGCGACTCGCCAGTGTCCCTCAATAAGTTAATAGCAGAGCTGGGGCTAGGACCTGGGCCTCCAGAAGCCCTGTGCGGCAGTCTTTCCAATCCACCATCTTGCTCAGAAAATCTCTCTCCTCCCTCCCAGACCCCTTGCAGCAGTAATGTTTCCCTTGTTCTGCTTTTAAAATGCAAACACTGGCAGGTACCATGGCTCACGCCTGTAATCCTAGCACTCTGGGAGGCCCAGGTGGGTGGATTGCTTGAGGTCAGGAATTCAAGACAACGGGGAATGAGAGCAAGACCCCGTCTCTACTAAAAATTGAAAAAATTAGCCAGGCGTGGTGGCGCATGCCTGTAGTCCCAGCTACGGGGGTGGCTGAGGCAGAAGGATCGCTTGAGCCCAGGAGTCTGAGGTTGCTGTGAGCTAGGCTGACACCACGGCACTCTAGCCTGGGTAACAGAGTGAGACTCTGTCTCAAAAAATAAAAATAAAAAAATAAAAAAAAATGCAAACACCCCTGAGGGGTCACACAGAAAGGGGCCATCAGTCATCACCCCAACCACAAATTACTCATAGCAATTTGTTCCAAATAACTCTCTCTCCTCGGCTCACAGTGGGATCTGGCTTTTGCTGCAGGGGTCATTTGGGAAGACAAGATGCCCAGGAGGGAAGAAATGCATTTATCCAGCAGCCAGGCTCCCGGCTTGCTGTTTTCTACACAGAATCACATTAAAGTTTGCTATAACCTGGGAGGTAGTGGTTATCCCGTTTGACAGGAGAGAAGAGAGATTCAGAGAAAACGCTCAGCTAAAAAGGAGGGCTTAGATTCAAGTCCTGCCTCCATGCAAAACTAGAGCAAACCCGGGATAGAGCCCAGGCACCATGCAATATAATTATTTCCTTGACCTTAAGTGAAATCTCAAAGGGGTATAGAGCAAAGTGGGATTTACCACAGGGCTTTGCAGCCCTCTGACCTGGGTTCTGAGAAAGAACCCTACCGACTACCTCTAATCCTGATGATGGCCTTGAAATGAGGCAGTAGCTCTGAGTACGCACCCTCTCTCCCCAGATCTCACAGCCCTGCCCATAAATGGAGGGTGGGAGACAGGGTGGGACATGTGCCCTGACAGATGCAAGCTCTTTGCAAGACTGTCACTGACTGTCCTGGCTTGGGAGTGAACAGAGCCTCAGAAGTGCTGGGAGGAGGTTCGGGTAACAAAGGCTCTTTGTGGTCAGGACAAGAGAGGGTCTGTTGCCATCTTCTCAAAGCACAGAGGCTCAGTCTAGAGAGGCCCCAGCCAACAGGTGGGGAGGAAAGAGAAGTCGATGTCTGCAGTGCTAAGCTGTCATCCCAGGGCAAATCTGAGACCAAACATGACTCTGGAGTCTATAGAGAACCACCTGGACTAGCTACCTCAGGGTCCAGAAGAGAAAACTCATGGCCCCAAAAGGGGTGGAAGTGAAATAGGGCTCGAGTACAGCAGGCCCCGTAGTCTGTGCAGAAAGTTCTGTTGCCTTGTCAGGTCAGAGCTGAGCCCAGCTATGGACATGGAAACAACACCCGAGCCAACAAAAGCACTTCTTAGTTAGGCAAATGAGTGTCCAGCTAGATGGGGCTTGACAACTTTTGAACACAGTGCTCTGAGAATATATAACCTCGGCCTAAGGGCACAAAGAACTACACAATCTTGAACTCTACTAGCAGGTTTGTCAATAGCAGTGTGGGCTTAGCAATTCTCAGATGACTTTGTGTGTGCTGTAGGATTGACCAAATGAATAGATATATTGATTTTGTTGGGAGCCAGTGTTCTCGCTGTCAAAGAAAAAACGTTCCAATATAGAATGAGGTAGGGCAAAGGAAAAAGCCTGTGGTGTTAGACTGGTATTAGAAGTTGTCATACAAACTCAAGCATAAAAAAGTTATACACACACACACACACACACACACACACGCACGCACACTTCTTAGCTCTGTCTGCTCCTCTGAGAAGGCCTGGAAACAATGACAATGAGTACACTTAGCACCCAGATCTTGGTTTCTAAATATCATTCTCCACTAAAAAGAAAAAAAAAAACCAGGACCCTTGGGGAAATAACTGATTCCAGGGCTGGGGCAGGAAAAGAACAAGTTGAGCCTGGGATGTCTTCTTGGGTCTAAGATCAAGAAAGTACTCAAAGAATGAGGGGGACTTATCAAAAGGACACAGGATCCAGCTTGAAGGGGCTCCTACTGGCCAAATCTGGGACAGTCTCAACATCAAAATTAATAATGGCAATAATAGATTATAATGAATTAAAGAAAATAAGAATCCATGAGTCTGTATTAATACTAAGTAAGTGAATGAACAACCAAGCAAAAAAACAAATGAATAATTCAGGCAGGAATTATCAATGGATGCTAAAACAACTGGGTGAAATTTTGAAGGGAAACAGTACATATATATTTTTTTAATTCAAAGCAACAACAACAACAACAATAACCCAAAAAACCTACATATCCTTCTGTGACTATACACAAGAAAGCCTGCAAAACACACATCTATTAAAACTGATCACTGCTAGGGGATGGGATTGGGAGGGGGTGATGGAGACTCATTTTCCATTTTAAATAGTTTTATATTGGTGGAGTTTTTTCTCTCATGCATGTGTATTACTACTGAAACTTAAATATAAAAATAAATAAGAATAGACTGGTCCCTACGTATAGCTCTGAAATCTCGCACAGAAAGTTTGAGAAGTTAATTACTTTGCCTGGCAAATTACACCCTCTTGGCCGTCCTCAGGCCCTTGGCTCTCAGCCTTTCAAAACCCAGGTAGGACCTGGTGAAATTCTCTTATTATTGAATAATTAAAATACAAAATTTGAATGGTAGTTAAGACTCAAGTTTCACAGATGCTTTCATCAGAGAAAGGGGAGTGGGGCAGGACAGACAGCACTCTCCCAGGCATCTGGTGGGTCCAGTCCTCGGCTAGAGGCTTAGGCAGGTCCCTTCCCCAATTTGAGCCTCAACATTCTCATCTGCAGATGGAGGCGGTCAAACACTTCGACAGGGAGACTGCATTTTAAAATAGGATAATGTCTAAGAAAGCCCCATAAGCAAGCCTCTGATTGATAAGTATTTCACTGCCCTTCCATGTAAGTCTAAACCAAGCACAGGAAGATGCCTGTCCCTCAATCCGGGCCCCAGGGAAGCCGCTCAGCTACGTGCCCTGTGCTTGCTCCCAGGAGCAA
This sequence comes from Lepilemur ruficaudatus, assembly GCA_963574885.1. Lineage (NCBI taxonomy): Eukaryota > Metazoa > Chordata > Mammalia > Primates > Lepilemuridae > Lepilemur > Lepilemur ruficaudatus. The sequence continues at coordinate 18,781 of CAUYRT010103823.1, forward strand.
TGGGGCCTGAATGCAGCAGACTGGGTGAAGGCCTACGAGTCTCCACGACTGCCCAAGCAAATCACAGGGCCATACTCACCTCTCGAAAATCTCCTGCTCCTTCTGCTGTGAGAAAAGAAAACAAAGTCAGGCTTGCCACCAGAAACCCAGCAGGTAGTCAACATTTAAACATAGTTAACTATTGTAGAGGGCTCCATGTGGACACAGACTCTAGATAAAAACTTCTACTCCAGGCCGGGCGCGGTGGCCCACGCCTGTAATCCTAGCACTCTGGGAGGCTGAGGAGGGCGGATCACTTGAGCTCAGGAGTTCAAGACCAGCCTGAGCAAGAGTGAGACCCCGTCTCTACCAAAAATAGAAAGAAATTAATTGGCCAACTAAAACTATATAGAAAAAATTAGCCGGGCATGGTGGCGCATGCCTGTAGTCCCAGCTACTCGGGAGGCTGAGGCAGAAGGATTGCTTGAGCCCAGGAGTTTGAGGTTGCTGTG
>CAUYRT010103824.1:0-10302 GCA_963574885.1 Lepilemur ruficaudatus
AAGAATTTGAATGATATATATTCATTTACTTGGAGAGGAAAGGTTATTATTTTGATTTTGCCTTTTACTTAATGGTGACTAAGGTAGTATAAAATAGTATAATAGAACAAATCTCCAAGGTTTTTTCTCCCATCAAAACAATACAGCTTATCTCTAAAGGGTGAACATTCTTCAGAACATAATAGCAGGATATAAAAGTAGAGAAAACAGTGTAATATAGCTTGTAATAAACATTGATTTTTTTTTTTTTTTTTTTTTTTAATGCTTGGTATATCTCTGTGACTCTTCTACTGTTCCAGGGGTTAGGAGAGTGAGTGGTGGTGTGAATATTCAGAATTGTGTTCATGATTTTATATCCCAAGTTGCAACTAAATGGAATTAATATAAAGAATCAAACTTCTCTTCTCCAAATATTTCCTCTACATCAAAAAGCCATTCTTACTATCAAAGAAGTAAACTGAGTTTTCTCCTTCTTTCCTTGAAAATAAAAACATACAAAGTTCAATCAAGTTAGATGTATAGAAGATACATGTTTTTTTTTTTTACTGAGGCAACATTTGAGTTATTAATATTTTAAACAGAAAATTATTAATGTGACTATTATAGATACCAAAGTCATTTCATGACAAAAAGATGACAATCAACAGAGTCAGTTAGTGAGCAAAGCAAATACAGGAAACTAATATTTCAACAACAGGGTCATCAATTACTCTACAAAATCTTTATATAAACTCATATATTTTGTGGCAATATTACTTTTCTGTATTTGATTAATAACTTCTTTATCTGAATACAATATTTACAGGTTTATTATATTTTTGAGTGACATACCTTTAAAAAATCCAAAAGCACATCTGATAATTAATAAATACATCCTTGAAAGTTTTTGTAGTAGCTACACAATCTAACCATGCTGTCCATTAGAGGCTACTGAACACATGCAATATGGAAAGTATGGCTGAAGCACTGATTTTTTAATGTTAACTCTTAAAAAATATTAAATATACTTACAACAACTTTCTCAACTCTAAATTTTATGAAATATAAATAAAGATGAAGTATTTCTGATAAAATTTGGTCTTTGGATTGAGATTTGCTTTATGTGTAAGAAACCCACCGGACAAAGATAAGATAAAACCTTAGTTATGAAAAACAAAGGGAAATAGTATTAGTTTTTTTATATTGTTTACTGGCTGGAGTAATAATATTTTAGATATGTGGGATTAAATAAAATGTTACTGAAATTTTACAAATTTGCTTATTTTAATTTTTTTAAATGGCTGCTAAAAAATTCGAAATTACATACATGGCTTTGCATTATATCTCCTTCCTTTCTTCCTTCCTTCCTTCCTTTCTTCCTTCCTTCCTTCCTTCCTTTCTTCCTTCTTTCCTTCCTCCCTCTCTCTCTCTCTCTTTCTTTCTTCTTTTTCTTTCTTTCTTTTGCACGGTCTCACTCTGTTGCCCAGGCTAGACTGCAGTGGCATCATTGTAGCTTAGTGCAATCCTAAATTCCCAGGCTCAAGCTATCCTCCTGACCCAGCCTCCCTAGTAGCTGGGGCTACAGGCACATGCCACCACACCTGGCTAATTTTTCTATTTTTTGTAGAGATGGGGTCTTGCTATATCGCTCAGGCAAGTCTTTAACTCCTGACCTGAAGTGATTGTCCCAATTTGGTTCCCAAAGTAGTAAGATTACAGGTGTGAGCAGGTGTGAGCCTTACATTGTTTTTTTAATTGGATGACAATGATCTACATAGTAAATAGCAATTAATAGTTCTCAATCTTGGCAATTTATAAAATCTGTGGCCAGTTATCATTATATGTATTTTTGAGTATATTCATTAAAACCTACCAAAAATCAGCATTCTGTATAGCCACAACTAATCTAACCACATAGGGTATAAGTTTCTCCTTACTTGTGAAACCATTTTTATTCTTAGTAAAGTGTTCAGAGCTCATATTTGGTTAATTTTTTAGTGAAAATCTGATTAATAATCAATCATCTTTGCAGGGCCACAGTGTTCAGTTGTAAAGGTTGTTTATTATACAAGGGCTCCTTACTAAAAGAACCAGCTTGTACTATACTCACCAAGCCCTGGCCAGGGCAAGGGCTGCCTTTTTCTGTAGTAAGGGGCTTCTTTCTCTAAGTGACACAAAGACACAATATAAGTTAGCAAGCTCTGCATATTTTCATCAATATACAATATTGCAGCATGTAATATTATAAAAAAAGCCTCAGAATATTGTTTTTTTTCCCAAATCATCCAGGTAAACTGTATTACTCTAAGTGATATGCTATAAAAATTCTGGTGCCAATTTATATTTGCCAAAGATTTTATTATTGTCCCAACTTTCTCATACATTTTATCAATGTTCTCATAGTAATACTAGGTAATAAGTAAAGCAGATATTGTCTTCATTTTACAGTCAAGAAACATATTGAATTTCCTTTTTGGATTGCTATAGAATTCAGAATTATCACATTTGCCCCTTGCAAATTAAAGTATAACTCCTGTAACTTGTGAGACAGTCACATAGAAATAAACATTGCAACTAAAAATGAATGTAACATTTATAGGCTAAGACAGACCCAATCATATACCTGATTGAATTTTGGTTTCCAATAAAAAACAATTAATCATGTTTCATTATTTAATTTATATCTTAAAAGAGCCAAGAAATTAATGGCAATGTAGTGTCTCCCCAAATATAATTTACTTTTTATAATTATTACGTCTGTTTAACTCATCTGAAACTATGAAAAAAAAAAAAAAAACTCCCTTAAAAATCTCCCTGAAAGGAACAGCTGTCTTTGAGAAGCAACTTTGCGTTATAGTCAATTAATAGTTATTTTTGATTAATAATGAACAGTGTGTTCATGCTATATATTTTATTTAAAGACAAAGGAAAACAAGTTAGCTAGTGCTGTGTGAAGCTAGAAGGGTCTGAGGAGAATATCTTTAAGATAATTCCTTAATATCCCTTTTGGAAGAGTATTCAATGTAGATTTCTTAAGTAGCTGACATTTATTTTGTTTCCTACCACCTGATCTTGGTACCTTAAATTCTGGTTTTCATTTGTTTTACATTTATTCATGTTCTAATGGCTCCCATTGATTTTCAATTAGAATTTATTTTTAAGGAATGAGTTTTAAGATCTTTCTTCATATACAATGAGTATTATTGCTACCTATGTGTTTAAGGAACGTCTATTTGCCAGACATTAATGACTCATTCATATTGATTATATTCTTAACAATTACTAATTTTAAATCATAAAATCGGAGGCTTATAGTTCATTTGAATATAGTAAATAGCATGGATATTTCCTTATATTAAATATTATGCCTCTTTTGATGTTTTTATAGTTAATATATTTGTGCACTGAAATTCAGACCAGGCCTAAATCACATACGTTTGTTACAATGCAACATGTTTCCTTTATAACAAAAGTTGGCTTCCCAAATCTATAGTCAAAATCAAAGTTTCCTTTTAGGGTATCAAACCATACCATAACTGCCAGATTGGTCAAGGTTTTGAATGCAGTGGATTCACAAGGTTTTATATTTATTTCATTCTCAAGTTTATTACACCATTGTGGTCTTCAAAAGAGATTATTGGGGCGCATACTTCATCAACATTGATTTGAAGCAGAATTTTTTGTTTTAAAAAAGTATAACATTTATTTTAAATGTAAAAACATGAATCCACTCACAACTATCATACATGCTACTTACTCTGTAACTCATGTAACAGACTTTGTCATTTTGACATGTAGAACATTTCTCTTCTTCCATCACCTTTGAGTTAATCAGGTTGTAAAGAGGGCCAGGGAAAGAGGGGTGGAACTTGAAATCCCCAATGGCTCCGCTTGCCATTTGTATCCCTGGAGCATTTTGAAGTCAGGTAGATGTTAACCTAATAAGGGAAGCCCCACTGGCTCTCTGTCTCCTCCAGACAATAAAATGGCACAATTGTGTCTGTGCCTCTCTTTTCAATTGTTCTGCTATCACAACTGCAGATTCTAATTAACTCAAATTAGACTGATGAGAGAGATGGTAATACAACATGGGGATTAAGAAATTAATCCTAAATTTAAACCTAAAGAAGTAAGGTACAAAGAAAATAAATGTTAAAAGGATAAATTGGGCCATCATTTCATAGATGGACAAAAGAGGGCTAATCAGTCAGTGGCTTTGGCCCGTTAGAATGAATGTTCTTGACTTCCTACAAGGAAGAATTTCAGCACCTAAAAGAGAGCAGCCAAAGTTTCATAATGGCATTAAGTCTTTTCTTGTGCTTGATTCTGTATTTATCATTAGCTTGGAGACAGGAAGAGTGGGAATGGAATAAAAAATAAATAAAAAAGTAAATCTGTGACCAATTGTCATTAAATATATTTTTGAACATATTCATTAAGACCTACCAATTTTTATTGATTTTAAAAATCTATGCTCAGTAAGTTTTTTCTAAGCTATAGAAAATTTATAAAAGCTAATGTATAATATTACAACATATTATTAAAGATGTTATGTAAAAGATACATTGAGAAATTGTATTCTAACTTTATGTTTTGAGGAAACTTTATTAATTATAAATGTGCATTAATGAAATTCCTTATTAAAAATGTTACATTTTCTATTTTCCTATAATTTATAACTCATTAAAAGTTGTTATCCTATTGTGCTACAGAACACTAGATCTTACACTTTCTATTAAATCTAGTTTTGTAGCCATTAACCATCCCCACTTTATCCCCTGCTCCTATTGTTACCAATAACTTATTGTATATTTTCAAATAATTAAATGTGTGGAATTAGAATATTCCTAATCACAAAGAAATGATAAACTTTGAGGTGATGGATACCTCAATTACCCTGATTTTATCATTACACATTGCATGCCTGTATTAAAATATCACATGTACCCCACATATAAATACTATTATGTATCCATAAAAAATAAACATAAAAAATTTTTTAAAAAGTTGTTACTTTTACAACAAGCTCTCAACCTTTAACTGTTGTTTCTAATGTTCACTAATTTCTCTGAATTCTCAATTATTTACTATGAAAATAAGCTCGTAGAGAAAAGACAATATTCCTTAGTTTCACAGAATTTTCCTGGTTGTTTGCAATTCCTATTATAGGATAAGTTTATTTGTAAATATATGTTTGTATTTCTAATCATTGTGGTTACAGAAAGGATTTAACATAGCAAAATATAGAATACAAATTTATTATGGTAATAAAATATAGAACAATTTGACTAAAATTAAAAAATCAGAACTATATAAAGAAGAAAACTAAAATGAAAGCTGTTTGAATCAGCCCTGGGAACATAAATGAACATCAAACTTAACGCAGGGTATTCTGAAAGGCAAAGTGAAAAGGTAGATAAAGTAGGCTACATGACCCTCACGAGTTAAAAAGTTAGAATTTCTCAAAGAAAGCAATGCTTTCAAGAAATATGTTCTTTGAAGACTTTCGAATAGCAATTCACATATGACGTATTAAGTAATAATCTCTTCAATATCTGCAGTTCATAGTAGACGTTTGGTACATTTACAAGGAAAATTTGGATTGATATTTAAAATAATACTAAAAAAAAAATTTTAGTGAAATATCTCTAGCCAATATGTCCTTTAAATTACTAGGCTCTTTTGGCTCATTTTTGGTACTCACCCTTCTCTCCCTGTCTCCTCACATTAGAAGTAGCTGTAAATTCTAGGTTCCCTCTCCAACACACCAAGTGGGATGTTACATGAGAGAAAGCTTCAGATACAAACCAGTCTACACAGACTTATTACCAAGTAGGTACAAAAATATAACAACCTGTTCTTTAAACTAGGTGAAATTGCAGCTGTCTTTCCTTCAGACACTGGCCAGTACCTTGTACAAAATTTTTTTTGGAGGCTGGAATAGCTTTGACAGTAGCCTTGAGGAAGGATCAGCTCATCATCTAGTAATGGTAAACAGAGTCCTTTATTATGCTCTCGGGCCATGGGCAGGAACAGATGTCCTAGCATTAGGGCAGAGCCTTGATGGAGGTTAAGGAACTGCCTTATCAGGTTCTCCTACCACCTTTATGATGGGAAAATGTATTTCAAACATCTTTTTTGTTCTACTGTAGGTGGAGGTAGTAATATTAGAAGTCGTTGTTATATGAAGTTATTTTACTAAGAAAAACTACTTTTAAGTTATGGAATATTGATTAGAGTCTTTCAAATGCTCTAACCACCCCTGGAGAGAGGATTTCCAAGTAAAATATTTTAACCACTAACAATCCACTCTAGCATGTAGAATATATTTAATTAATTCTCCATATGCAGACATGCCTCCATTTCATACACTCCTCTTTATGTGCTTCCCAGATACACCATTTTTTAGAAATTGTATGTTTGTGGCAATCCGGCATTGAGAAAGTCTATAGACAACACATTACCAACAGAATGTTCTTACTTTGTGTCTCTGTGTCACACTTTGGTAACTCTCATAAAGTTTCAAACTTTTCATTATTATTATATTTGTTATGGTGATCTGTGATCAGTGATCTTTGATGTTACTATTATAATTGTTTTTGGACACCACAAACTGTGCCCATATAAGACCATTTAAGATGGCAAACTTAATAAAAGTGTGTGTTCTTACTGCTCTACCAACTGGCCATTCCTTCATCTTCCTCCCTCTCCTTGAGTCTACCTAATCCCTAAGACACAACAATATTGAAATTAGGCCAATTAATAACCCTATAATGGCCTGTAAGTGTTCAAGGGAAAGGGAGAATCACATGTCTCTCACTTTCAATCAAAAGCTAGAACTGATTAATGTTAATGAGGAAGCCCTGTCAAAAGCCAAGAGAGGCTGAAAGCTAGGCCTCTTGTGTGTTTGCCAAGTTTTGAATGCAAAGCAAAAGTTCTTAAAGGAAGTTGAAAGTGGGGCTCCAGTGAACACCTAAAGTATAAGAAGGAAAAACAGCCTTATTGCTGATATGGAGAAAGTTTTATTGGTCTGAATAAAAGATCAAATCAGCCACACACATTCCCTTAAGCCAAAGTCTAATCCAGAGTAAAGTCCTAACTCTCTTCAATTCTATTCTCTGAAGGCTGAGAGAGGTAAGAAAGCTGCAGAAGAAAAGCTGGAAGCTAGCAGAGGTTGGTTCAAAAGGCCAAAGGAAAGAAACCATCTCCAAAAACCAAAAGTGCAAGTTGAAGCAACAAGTCTGATGTAGAAGCTGCAGCAAGTTATCTAGAAGATCTAGCTAAGATCATTGATGAATTTCACTACATTAAACAACATATTTGCTTTCTATTAGAAAAAGATGCCATCATGGACTTTCATAGCTACAGAGGAGAAGTCAATGCCTGGCTTCAAAGCTTCAAAGTAAATTCTGACTCTTTAGTTAGGAGCCAGTGAAGCCGACAGCTTTAAGTTGAAGTCAATATTCATTTATCACTCCAAAAATCCTAGGGTACTTAAGAATTTTGCTAAATTTACTATCCCTGTGCTCTAGAAATGAGACAACAAAGCCTGGATGACAGCACATTTGTTTATAGTATGGCTTACTGAATATTTTACACCTACGCCCACTGTTGAGAATTGCTACTCAGAAAAAAAATTCCTTTCAAAATATTACTGCTCATTGGCAATGTACTTTGTCACCCAAGAGCTCTGATGAAGATGTACAGGGAGCTTAGTGTTGTCATTATGCGTGCTAACACAACAGCAACTCTGCAGCCCATGGATCACGGAGTAATTTCAACTTTCAAGTCTTATTATTTTAGAAATGCATTTCACAAAATTATTGCTGCAATATATTCCTCTGATGGATCTTGCAAAGGAAATTGAAAAACTTCTGGAAACGATTCACCATTCTAGATGCCATTAAGAACATTTGTGATTCATGGGAGGACGTGAAAATATCAACAGTCATAGAGTTTGGAAGAAGTTGATTCCAACCCTCATGGATGACTTTGAGGGGTTCAAGACTTCAGTGGAGGAAGTAATAGCAAATGTGGTGAAAATAGCAAGAAAATCAGAATTAAAAGTTGAGCCTGAAGATGTGAATAAACTACTGCAAACTTATAATAAAACTTTAATGGATTAGGAGTTGCTTCTTATATATGAGTAAAGAAAGTGGTTTCATGAGATGGAATCTATTTGTGGTGAAGATGCTGTCAACATTGTTGAAATGACAAAACAGGATTTAGAATATCGCATAACTTTGTTGACAAGGCAACAGCAGGGCTTGAGAGGATTGACTTCAATTTTGGAAGAAGTTCTATTGTAGGTAAAATGCTACCAAACAGCACTTCATGTTACTGTGAAATCTTTCGTGAAAGCAAACGTCAATCTATGTGGCAAAGCTTACCGTTGTCTAATTTTAAGAAATTGTCACAGCAATCCCAACCTTCAGCAACCACCACCCTGATTAGTCAGCAGCCATCAACATTGAGGCAAGACCCTCCACTAGCAAAATGAAAGTTCTGATGACCCTTAGCATTTTTAAAATAAAGTATTTTGAAGGTATATGTTAATATAGTGTTTCTGTAAGCATAATGCTATTTCACATTTAATAGACTACAATATGATAGAAACATAAGTTTTATTTGCACTGAGAAACAACAAAAAATTTATTAACTCGTTTTATTGCAATATTCACTTTATTGCGATGGTCAGGAACCACTATCTGCAAGGTATGCCTACATCCCTATGCCATACCATCCATGCTGAAGTAATTAAAATAAATTGAAGGCAACAGAACAAGAGCTATTATAATCCACCTAAAAGAAAACTTGAGGTTTGACTAAGATATCTATATAATTTCTTTCCCTCAAATATCTGCTAATAAAAATGTTCTTCTTTATTAATTCACACATGGTATTTAATGGACAATAACGAGTGCAGCATTCTTTTTAGTACTTTTTATACATAGTATTTTATGTTAAAATATAAGAGAAAAATCTTGTCTACTTTTGTTCTCTGATATTATTATATTATATAAGAATATTAAGTTAAAGTTATCACCATTTAGAGTTCATTTCTTCTCCATTTTCAATGTTTTTCTTTAAAACAGATTTAGGTTCTGCTCCGAAAATAAAACTGACTCATGAAAACAACACTAAACATGAGTCAGAGAGAATGAGGTGTTTTTGTCCCATTTCTGCCAGTTATTTGCTAATTGACTGCCCAGTCCTTATAACTGCATTAAACTTGGTCTGAAACATCTAAAAAGAGGCACTAATATGAATGAGAATCTGATAGGGTATATGGAAGTACTAAATAGGGGCAAAATATGTCAGGGTCTTTCGTGTTTCGTTTGTCAGGCAAAATCTTAATTCTCCAGATTTCAACTCAGGCATCACCTCCTCTGAGCATCCAGCCCCTACATGTGCCCTCTTGTTCCAGCTTACCCATCCTTATCCCATCTTCCTTATCTCTGTCATTGAATTTATTATATAGACTATTTGCCTAATTCTGTGCTTTCACAGAGAGTAAGAACAATATGACTTTGTAGCTCTGCTCCAAGTGCAGTGCTAGACACAGAATAGATTATCAAAAAAGTTTGTTAAACAAATGAATGGAATTCAATGGAATGGGAGAAATATTTACCTGTCTGTCTTGTAGGGTTGTTGTGAAGATAAAAACTAGTGTTGTATAAGTTAAATTAAAACTTTTAAAGTTAAGGGCCATGCACGGTTTTCCTTTACTTGCATAGCTTTAGTAAAAAAAAAAAAAAAAAAAATGGGGATTTGAATTAAACTAAAACTTAAAAACATTATCGTGAATCTGGACCCAACCATACGCAGTTTGCAAATGTTGACCTTCAGCAGACTAAATCTGACAGCCTTTGCATGAAGTCATCTACCTCAGCCATTCACCCTCCTTGGCGTGGCCCTCACTGAGGTTAATAAGGACTGCGGATGTGTCAGGCTGCCAAAACATAAGGCGATATGACAGGAAACCAAACGGGAAACTGCTGGCTGCCCTGGGCTCACTGAGATCTGTCTAATAAGGCAAACTTTTCGCTGGCTCTTTGAAGGTGAAATGAAGCGATGGACTAATGCTGGGCACAGGAGGCGCCGCCAGGTCCTGACAGGCCAAGGTGTGACCTGCTGAATCCTAACTGTCCCGGATGTGTGTGGAAGAACAGTGAGCTGGGTGATGGCCAGGGGCAGGCAAGGTTGCAGGGGAAGGAGGTGTGTGCAAAGCCCACAGAGAGCAGGAAAAGAAAGGGCAAGTGAGATTACTGGTCATCTGGTGTCTTAGATCACACGCAAAGCAAACGTCAAGCACAACAGCAA